>SNQJ01S0017643.1:259021-271369 GCA_010110895.2 Picea sitchensis | reverse complement strand
TTTTAGGAAGCCTCTTGTCTTCCATGTTGTTTAACTTGTTCTTATACATTAGGTATCTAGTCATAGCCATGCTCTCAATGGGGAAGAGGCTTGTTTCTAAGAGGAGGATGGGATAGGACATATTTCCTTTAATACATAACCAACGAACGCATAACCAACATTTACATCACAAACTACATCAAGACAATTTAAAAGATACAATAATTTTTAATGATAAAAATATATTTTAATATTGATGTTTTTGTTTTACCAATTAAATCTTAGTAGATGTTAATCATCATCATTATCATTTAATGAATGATGATAAAATATATTTTGATATTAATATTTTTGTTTTACATAAATTTTGTAATATAGTATTTATTTATAATTAAAGGATGATTTAGTGAATGATTTTTTTTTTATTTAAAAAAAAAACAATATTACAAATTCGATAAAAATAAAAAATAGTCTTTATTCATAAAACATGGAACCATTTATTATATATTGTTTCTAGTTTGCTAAACAATTTACAAACAAATCAAGAAAGCAAATTAGGAAGAAACTACACTAAATTTTTATATATTGCATTAAATAAAAACACAATCTTTATCCAAAAAATGTAACCATTTATTATATATTGTTTTTGGGATGTTAATCAATTGGAAAAAATCAAGAAAGCACAAAATTTCACATGAAGAAACCGCAATAAATAACTTCAATAAATTTTGATGTAGTGCATTAAATAAATAAAAATAGTATTTATTCAAAAAAAGCATGCAACCATTTATTATATATTGCTTTTGGGATGTTATTCATTTGGCAAACCGCAATAATTAATTTTGATATAGTGCATTACAAATTAATGGAGAATATTAAATCAATTTTTAAGTTATATAATTTTGTTAATATAATTTTTATAAAATTTAAATTTTGATATAGTATATTGAAAATTAATAAAAATCAAATTTCCAATTTTTAAGGTGTATAATGTTTTTTACATAACTTTTATAAAAATCTTTAATAATGATTTATTTTTTATTTTTTATTTTTTTTAATAGTTAATTTTTTTTTAATAAATTGGAATTTAAATAATAAAACTTATAGAAATAAAAAAATATAGTATAATGTATTTGTATAAAAAATAATTAAAAAAAATAATTACTAAAATTATGGAGTTTATCAAAAATCGTTAATTTTAATCACAAATACCCCTTTATAATGTAACGGCTCCGATCGTTACGATACAAAAACGATGTATAATAGGTAATTAGGGAAAAATGTTACAATACAAAAATGATGTATATTAGGACAAAATGCCAACAATAAAGTCATAGCGACACGACTCAATGATATCATAATGAATGAATTTCACGCGACAAGACTTGATGATATCATAATGAATGAATTTCACGCGACACTTAAACATAAAAATCATAGCATATTAGCACATCGTGAATCTTGAAGCAATTTACGAACATTTACTGAGATAAAGAATATAAATGACTACCCACCCACCCTACCCTGCAATGGTTAGGACCTCCAAGACACATAAGCAATGCTCAAGCCCAATTTCCCATTGATTTTTACCATTTAAGGTCTCAGGGCTCGCGATTGTTCTAAGGAACAAGGAGGTGTCTACATCCCACCCAACACAATCAAATCCAATCCGACTAAGCTAAATAACATCATCAACGATCATCCAGGCATGAAAGCATTCAAATAAACCATCATATGTAACATAAAACTCCATGGCGCAAGATAACTTAAATAATAAATCCATCTAGCAATGACATAAGCTGAGGCGCAATAATCTACTTATTTATAGTTTTAGGCACCAACAACATTACTTAATTTCCAGGCGTGCGGTAAAATCCTTCATCAAATTACAATAATGAACATCATCATCAAGGTAAGGACATGACTCAATGCCAGGTTATCATAATCACTTATCGATCAATGTGCGCAATGATCCAATCATAAAAAAATCATACTGCCACATTGTGACAAGCGCAATAGTAAAATAAGGCGTAAACATAAACAAATTCTAAAATATCATTCATGACATAAAATCTATTGCGTCAGAAGTCCAAAACTTAAACTATCATACATTATATGAAATCTATAAACGAAAGCACTCTAATCAATTAAACTAATCATCAACACAGAGTAACTACATTCAATACTTTTTAATTGCGCAAAAGTCTAAGATCTAACCATCATAAAAATTCACAAGAGCAAATGGCCAAGTTCTACAATCATCATTAACACATGAAAAATCGATGCGTGCAAGGAGTCTACATCCCATGTCGAAATTGAGCGTGAGCCTTCAATTCAACAATTAATCAATACTTATTTTATTCAATCGACAGGTGTCCCTTTTAATTAACTTCAAGATCCCTTGGTTGTGTTTTTCCACTAGCAGGATTTATTGGGAAATAATATTATCATTCACTTTTGCGCACCAGGGTTACTATGTCCATTCTAGCAACTAATGGTGGGAGTAAGGGTTAGGAGCATAGTAGCTTAATCATAGAAGAAGGTTTATTTATAAACCAAGCACCTTTACAATAAACTGAATTAAAATTGAAATCTAAATTAACATTGTAAATTGAAATACAGTCTTATTTATATTGCCACTGAATTTAAAAGTAACTACATTATATTCTATAGTACAATTTGTGACCCAAATTAGAAATTTAACGGAATATAATTTTAGAAAAGAATTAAAATGAATTAAAATTTAACTGTAATATAAATTCAACTGATTTATATCCTGAGTTATAATTGCATCTCACATTATAATTCCAACTTTATAATTGCAAGCGGAATTAGAATTAAACTGGAAAATCATTCAACTGAATTCTATTCCGAGTTATCGATTGCATCTGACATTATAATTCTAATTCTATAATTGCAACGGAATTAGAATTAAACTAGAAAATCGTGCAACTAAATTCTATTATGAGTTATAGATTGTGTGTGACATTAAAATTCTAATTCTATAATTGCAAACAGAATTAGAAATTAAATTGGAAAATCGTGCAACTGAATTCTATTCTGAGTTATAGATTGCGTCTGACATTAAAATTTTAATTTTATAATTGCAACGGAGTTAGAAATTAAATTGGAAAATCGTGCAACTGAATTCTATTCTGAGTTATAGATTGTGTCTCACATTAAAATTCTAATTCTATAATTGCAACGTAATTAGAAATTAAATGAGAATAACATTCAACTCAAATATAATCGAAGTTAGTTCCCGACTTGTAGGACAGTTGGTGAGGGAGTGTGTTGTTAAGTCACTCCGTGTTGTTAAAGTTACTGGTTCGAAACCTGCGGAGACAAAAAATCCAACCATGTTAAGGGTTGGTGTGGCTCAAGCCGGGTCGGCTTAGATGCCCCTGAATCGCGGTTAAGCCACAGGTTATTCGCATAGCTAAGAAGTCCCACACAAATTAACAAAAAAAAATAAAAATATAATTGAAGTTTAATTTCATAAATTCACTCAGCCACCGAGAAGGGACCTACGAGTTAAGAAGGATGAAGAACGTGGTTTTGAAAAGGGGTGTCAATAGTAAAACACGTTAATCCTCCATGCAAGCTGGCGTAGCTTTAAAAACCAATGAATCATATGCGGGCATATGCGGGTGAACGGAACCCACGCTAAAAATGCTTAACAAAGATAATTAAAGTCTCGGGGATAAAATGAAGTAAAGGAGACTGCGTAGAGGGTGTTCTGGGTGAAATACAAGCCCGAGTGAAAAACCAAGGTAAAAGAAGACTTCGCAGAGGGAGTTATGGGTAGCAATACAAGCCCGAGTGTAAAATGAGGTAAAAGGAGACCGCGCAGAGGGAGTTATGGGGACAATACAATATAAGCCAGAGTGTAAATCGTTGGTCAAGTCTGATTCACATTTAATAAGTGTGATGATAGGATCCCAAGGAAGCTCCTACCGGCCTTCGAGCAGAAGAGTCTTAAGTAGTTGATGAAATTAAAAATATGGAGGAAATCGTTTTTTTTTGTCGAGTATACAAAACAAAAACACCCGGCAACCCAATATCAACATGCAATCCCAATTCTTATTTTTATCTTGTTTTATATATAAAAATAAATAAAAGAAACGAAAACCCCATGCACTCCCAATCTCAAGACGCAATCCCAATTCTTATTTATCTTGTTGTATAAGAAAAATAAATGAAAACCCCATGCACTCCCAATCTCAACACGTAATCCCAATTCTTATTTTTATCTTGTTTTATAAGAAAACAAAAACGTCAATTCTCTTCTAAAAGGAAGCCTACAGGAAACACAAGGGTAAGGGAAGGGTGTCCCAAGGTCTGGAATCTTTTTGAGAGAGTGCAACAAGAAAAACAAAGCAGAAATCCATAAGGTACAAAGATATATGAAAGGAATCTGGAACGTAGAGACAGAAACTAGTTTTACAAGCTGGGCGAATAAGAGGCAAACACTCAAGCATGAAGAGTAAGTAGGATGCAACAATATTGAAGGAAAAACGCAAGCCTTTAAGGTAAAACCATGAGCCTCTTCACTATCAGGTCAATAGAACAAGTGCACACACATCCAGCTTCAGTTTTCATCAACGTATAAATTCACATACAATTTTTAACTACTTTCAAATACAATTTACCGTAACCGAAGGTGTTGAATTTGAAGTGTCTATCCCATGCTTGTGCTCCGTCCAACTCTTGTTTTCTAACCGCTGAGACCTAATCGGTACCTCCTAGCCAACGGTAGGGGTACTCTTCTTTCCCCTGAGCTCCCCGAGCTTCAAAGGGGCCATGCACACAACCAAAGAAAGCTAGCTCCGAGCTCACTTAAAATCCCTATTTGAGCTAGGTATCCCAACTCCCACAAGAAAAATCAGTCAAGCGAAAAAAAATCCGGCAGCATAACGTTACGCATACCAGACGTGATCCATTCCCCTCCTCTGTGATTTCTTTTATAGAGTTCTCTTCGTGACTAGTTGCCAAAATGCACATTAAATCCTTTTTATCAGGAAAATTCTCCCCCGTACACTTGTCACCCGATCCCTTAGTTGCACCAGGAATTCATTTAATTAATTAAATTAATTTTCCAATTTCCCTCACCCACCTAAAAGCATTCCTAGAAATTATCCTCGATGTCCCTTTATTTCCTCACATTCCCTTAATGACCGACACCTTTCTTAAATCTTAGATGAGTTCTAAATTGGAAAGTTCTCTAAACTAGATTCCCTTATATGTTCCACATTCCTTTTCTATTTAAGTTTCCCCTTTTTGGTCTCAGTTCTAAATTAACAAGTTTCCACATAGCCAACAATTAAATTTTTGATAAATTTTTTCTCCTTTCTTTTTTTAAATTTGATTTTTATTCATCACCCCTTTATTATTTGATTAATTAGTTTTAGTCCTTATACCCCAATTACACCTATGTTCTAATTTCAACTAGGCTTAGCAAAATTGTTTTTAAGAGAAATTTTATAATTTTTAAACTTTACTGAGACAACATTTATTTTAAGGTTGACCAGGTCAAAATGAGATATTGGTCTCTAGGTACCTAGGTTCATTGACTCATCAGTGTTAAAAACCATGACATGCCCATCAAGATGCACTACGTGCTCCAAGGGTTCCACTCTCCTTCAATCAAGTTTCATATATGCAACTTTCCCTTCAAGATGCACTACGTGCTCCAAGGATGCCACTTGCCTTTTGACCAATTTTGGTAGACATCCTCCCTTGGAGTCAATACTCTGTCGGTTGAACTTGTGGGAGACTAAGGGCCTCTAAGGAATAAGGACCCTGCCTTATTGTGTGCCCTTTAGAATCTTCATGAGCGACTGTCTCACTGTTCCCTCACGACATCGTGGATCTCTCAAACTAGGTAATTGTTAACCTACAGTTTGAACCACGGTGGGAGTGATAGTAGGTTGTGGTAGGGTTGTTTCCACACCTCTCCCGCAATATCTTTGGTTGTCGTGCATGACCCCTTTTCATCCAAATGTGAGTTTGATTAGAAATCAATCATCAGCCTGCATCCATCAATGAAACATGTCAGTGATCCAAAATCAACATCATAATATACCAGATATATGTCACATATGTAATAACATAAATACTCAACCCATAAACAATCCACTCCTTGACTTGATCCGAATTCCAAGGAGGCCCATTGATGCCATCAACATCCTCAATCTATCCAGAGTCCTACACACTTAGGAGAAACTAGTCAATAGCACCTGTCTATACATGATAACATAACATAACATCATAAATCACAATCTCATCATCAGAACTCATAAGAGAAGAACTCAATCATATAATGAACCAAATCACTTGAACACAAGTGTAATCAAAGAATAAGTCACATCAGGTGCGGGCAAGAGCAGGATGTTACATACAACCCCTCTTGTTTTAAACTTTGTCCCAAGTTTTCACAATACACAAGTGCAGAAATAAGTATCTAACAATATATAAATGTCTAGCCATCAAACAAAAATGGAAAATGCTGACGCATATCATATGTGTCATCTCGGGTAGCCGAGTGCAGACTATAATTGTCCCAATGGACCTTCACCTGATCGACTGTTTGACACCATAGTTGCTGAATGTGATGGTCCAGAATGTGGATTGGCTCCACCATGAGTGCACCCTCATACGATACCTACAAAGAACTCATGTCAATCACATGTGTAGGATTACTAACATAATGTCTCAAGACAGATACATGAAAAACATTGTGCATACGCCTCAAAGAAATAGGTAAGTCTACTCAATAGGCCACAATCCCCTTCCTTTCCACAACCTCGAAAGGTCCCACAAACCTAGGATATATTTTAGCACCCTTTCCAAACTTGATCAAACTCTTGTTTGGTTTCACCTGCAATAAGACTCGATCACCAGCTTCATAACTCTTTTGCCAATCCTGCACTTCCTTGATCCTATGTCTTATTGTTTTCATTTTCCTTTCCATTTCTTGGATCGCTTCTGGTCCTACAAGGATTCTATCCTCAATTCTATCCCAACTCAAAGGCGTCTGACATGGTCGCCCGTAAAGAAACTCAAATTACGCCATCTTAATGGTGCTTATATAACTATTGTTGTATGCAAACTATACCAGTGGAAAAAAATATTTCCAATGCTTATGTTGGTCCATCATGTACATATACAACATGTCCTCCAAGATTTGGTTTGTTCGTTCAGTCTTCCCGTCTG
The DNA here is from genome assembly GCA_010110895.2 of Picea sitchensis. Taxonomy (NCBI): domain Eukaryota; kingdom Viridiplantae; phylum Streptophyta; class Pinopsida; order Pinales; family Pinaceae; genus Picea; species Picea sitchensis. The sequence goes on along the minus strand of SNQJ01S0017643.1, from coordinate 264,175 downwards.
TCTCTAGGTGATATGCAGTACTAAAATTAAGTTGGTTTCCTAAGGCCTCCTGGAAACTAGTCCAAAATCATCTTGTAAACATCGATCCTTGATCGGATATGATCCTCTTAGGCACTCCATGAAACCTCACAATATCGTTGATGAAAACTCTAGCTAATTTTGGCTCCTGATACATTGTATGCACATGGATAAAATGAACACTCTTCATTAGAGTGTCAACTACCACAAAAATCGAGTCATGCCTTCTTATCGTTAGTTGCAATCTAACAATGAAATCCATCGAAATGACCTCCCATTTCGATTCTGGAATAGCATGTGGCTGTAGTAATATTTCCGGATGTCTATGTTCAGCCTTCACTTGCTTAAATTCTAGACATCTTACGACGTAGTTGAATATGTCTGTCTTCATGCCTTTCGAGAATAATAAGGGTTTAAGGTCTTCCCTCATCTTTGTGACACTTGTATGATCCATGTACACTGCTCTATGAGCTTCATTTAAGATCAAACTTTTCAACTCTTCATTGGGCGATACATAAATCTAGTTATTATATCTCATTAATCTATCGTTTTCCATAGTAAATCCCTCAAATTTTGGTGCCAACATGGTGTTCTTTCTGATAAATTCCTTAACCTATTTATACCAATCATCGTTGTGTTGTAATGTTAGAATCATTTCACGCAGATTTGTCTAAAGAGGTATCACCAAAAATATGCATGGTCTCTGACTCAACGCATCAACCACTATGTTCATTGTTCCTTTTATGTAGTTAATGTTGAAACCATACTCGCTAAGCAGTTCTGACCAACGACTTTATCGCGAGTTTAAGTAGCGTAAGAATGTGTTGTAAACCACTATTGGAAAACTGAGAGGGGGGGTGAATCAGTTGTTATCGTGCTTAAACAATTATGCTTGTTTTAAATTCTTTGCAGAGCACTTAATGACAATCACAATAATACAAGGAAGTAAGAAATAGAACATTCAACATCATTCTCACATATGAAATATACAGAGACAGATATTTCCTGAGGAAACCCATAAAGGGTAAAAACCTCTTCTTCTTTATATGATAAGTAATCTTTACATTCTGTACATTATCATAGATATGAGCTCCAACTCACTGTGAGGCTACAACCTCTGTAATGCAAGCTGCAACTTGCTGAGAGAACCAACTCTTTGTTTTCTTTAGCACCTACTAGAAGGAAGCAACAACTCACTGGTTTCTCTAGCACCCACTAGAAGGAAGCACCAACTCTCTAAGTGTTCCAGCACCAACTAGATGGAAGCACTAACTTCCAGTCACACAGGGACCAACCTGTATAACAGAGGACAACAGTTCTCCCTTGCACCACCATGCCACCCTGGTTTCTCTGGCTGTAACCAGATGGAAGATACAACTCCCTGTGTTCAAGAACCCACTTGAACCTCTGAGGACAACATTCCTCCCTAGATATAAAGTTTTATATATATATATATATATTTATCATAGTGATACAATATTTATCATTGGCTTACCAGGCTTATCACTGTTCTGCGAAGCTGCTCTGCTCTCCTGTATCATTGTCTCTCTGTCTACATCTTCTTGCGATTTATGATCTTCTGTTTTTTCTCTACAAGAGCACCTCAGCCTTCCTTTAATGTCTCACTGTCTTATTGCACACATCCTTGCACTTTTTTTTCTTCTGCCTTTTATGATCTGTGCACCATGTCCTTTCCATGCACCATTTCTCTTCTCTATGTTTCAACTGCTGCACACACCTCCTTATACTAGCCTGAATCAATCTCAACAACAACCCTCATCTCTTCTTTGTTATGCATACTTATAGTCTCTGATCGCCTTGTGCCTCCTCTCTCGCCATTCTTCTGCATGCATTCTCCATGTCGAGTGATCTGCCTGATCATAATTGCAACTCTTCAGCTTCTCTAACAGTTAAACCCATGTGTCCATCATCACTGGGTGTTATGCCGAGATTCCTTCGCCTCTCTAGTAGTCGAGACTCTTTGTCTTCTCTGTTATAGTCGAGCTCAACCTCTTTGTTGCAGTTATAGGCTTCAACACTCTTCTAGTTGTCAATTGCCTCTATGACCAGTCTTCATCCCACTGGCAGATTCCTTGAGACTCTTCAGCTCCTCTGGAAATCACACTGAAGTCTCTTCGAGTCCTCTGGCAGAAGCCATCAGTGGTTTCTAGCAGTTACAGAGCGAACCTTGAAATGCAGCCTAGCTATGCTATCTCCTTCCACTTACGCGACCACCGACAGTGACCACCAGCTACATCGATATTTCGGCATTTCGGCATTCGACCTTTCGGTATGCCTATGGTGAGTGTTATCTTGACACTCATTGTCGTGATCCCCGAAACTCTAAAAAACAAGGAGCTTAGCTGGACTAGCTTCGATCATTTCGACATTTCTCTTTTCACCACTTCATGATTTCGCATGTCGTGAGTTCCTGTTGCGAGGCATCTCGACTCTCCAAGTCGCGATCCCCGAAACTTTGAAAAAGGATCTTAACTCTTCGAACTCTTATCTATAGCTCTTTGACGATGTGACCACCGGCTGTGACCATAGCCTTATTCAAAACTGCATTTCGCAATTTCGCGTTTCGACACTTCGGGACTCCTATGATGAAGAGTCTCGGGTCTTTATTCCTCCATCTCCCAGAATCTAAAACTGTCCTCCTACTTTCGGGATTTCGGTGTTTCACATTTCGTGATTCCAGGACTCCTGATGATGAAGAGTCTTGACTCTTCCAACTCCTGGTATCTGAAATTGTCCTCCTTCTTCTAGGATTTGGTGTTTTGCATTTCACAATTCTGGGACTCCTGATGATGAAGAGTCTTGACTCTTCCAACTCTCGGTATCCGAAACTCCGAAATGGAGTTATTTCTCGGTCTGTGAAACTCTTTGTTTATATCCCTATTTTGGGATTTCATCATTTCGCATTTCGCCGTTTTGGCATTTTGGCACTCCTGTGGTGAACTGTTTCGACACTTCAACTCCCTGTATCTGGGACTCTGAAATGGAGTTATTTATCAGTCTGCAAAACTCTTGTTGATGTGCCTCTTTCAGGATTTCGGGATTCCAGATTTCGCAACTCCAGGACTCCTGTGTTGAAGTGTCTCGACTCTTGACTTCTCAATCTCCTGGCATCCGAAACTCTGAAATGGAGTCGTATCAACGTATTCTGACGTTTCGCATTTCGTCGTTTCGGCATTCTTGTCATGAGTTGCTTCCTTGACTCCTCCAATGCCCGGTATCCGAAACTCTGAAATGGAGTTTACGCTTCTGATCTTTCCATGCAATTATCCCTGCGTTGCTGATCTTCCTTGCCTGCCTGTTTGCCATCAAATAAACAAGCACACTCTTGCACTCTTCATGCACCTCTGCAGTATCTCTTCTGAGCTTACGTTGTCCCTGTTTTGCCATCGCTGCATACTATGATCTTACCATCAATGAAAAACACACCTTCCTGTAAACATGCCAACAATCTCCTCATTTGGCATTGATGGCAACCCTGAACAACTGCACTAATCTGTTTGGACCTCCAACTGTAGCATCCAGTCCAGACCACTCCTTTTTCTCCCCCTTTGACATCAATGTCAAAGAAAACATGCTGCCCCTGAGCTGTTGCAGTATTTTTAGGAGGTATCAGATATTCAGTCAATACAAAAACCCCCCTAACAGGATGAACTCTCTTAGGTGTGAGACGAGATGACATCCAACTTCTATCAGAGATATTCAAATGGTGTCTTGCCTAGGGGTCTAGTAAATATGTCTGCAATTTGTTCTATGGTTGGAATGTAATGGACCTGAACAACCTGATTGGTGACCTGCTCTCTCAAAAAATGGTATTTTATAAGAATATGCTTGGTCTTGGAGTGGAATACATGATTCTTAGACACACTGATGGCACTAGTGTTATCACAATGAATTGGGATCAGTGCAGTGTATTTTAACAAAGATAATTAAAGTCTCGGGGATAAAATGAAGTAAAGGAGACTGCGTAGAGGGTGTTCTGGGTGAAATACAAGCCCGAGTGAAAAAACAAGGTAAAAGAAGACTTCGCAGAGGGAGTTATGGGTGCAATACAAGCCCGAGTGTAAAATGAGGTAAAAGGAAACCGCACAGAGGGAGTTATGTGCACAATACAATATAAGCCAGAGTGTCAATCGTTGGTCAAGTCTGATTCACATTTAATAAGTGTGATGATAGGATCCCAAGGAAGCTCCTACCGCCCTTCTAGCAGAAGATTCTTAAGTAGTTGGTGAAATAAAAAAAAATGGAGGAAATCGTTTTTTTTGTTGAGTATACAAAACAAAAACACCCGGCAACCCAATATCAACACGCAATCCCAATTCTTATTTTTATCTTGTTTTATATATAAAAATAAATAAAAGAAACGAAAACCCCATGCACTCCCAATCTCAACACGCAATCTCAATTCTTATTTATCTTTTTGTATAAGAAAAATAAATGAAAACCCCATGCACTCCCAATCTCAACACGTAATCCCAATTCTTAATAAGAAAACAAAAACGTCAATTCTCTTCTAAAAGGAAGCCTACAAGAAACACAAGGGTAAGGGAAGGGTGTCCCAAGGTCTAGAATCTTTTTGAGAGAGTGAAACAAGAAAAACAACGCAGAAATCCATAAGGCACAAAGATATATGAAAGGAATCTGGAACGTAGAGATAGAAACTAGTTTTACAAGCTGGGCGAATAAGAGGCAAACACTCAAGCACGAAGAGTAAGTAGGATGCAACAATATTGAAGGAAAAACACAAGCTTTTAAGGTAAAACCATGAGCCTCTTCACTATCAGGTCAATAGAACAAGTGCAGTCACATCCAGCTTCAGGGAACCATTACAGTTTTGATCAACATATAAATTCACATACAATTTTTAACTACTTTCAAATGCAATTTACCATAACCGAAGGTGTTGAATCCGAAGTGGTTATCCCATGCTTGTGCTCCGTCCATCTCTTGCTTTCTAACCGCTGAGACCTAATTGGTACCTCCTAGCCAATGTTAGGGGTACTCTTCTTCCCCCTGAGCTGCCCGAGCTTCAAAGGGGCCAGTCATACAACCAAAGAAAGTTAGCTCCTAGCTCACTTCAAATCCCTATTTGAGCTAGGTATCCCAACTCCCACTTGA
>SNQJ01S0017643.1:236393-252976 GCA_010110895.2 Picea sitchensis | reverse complement strand
TCATTCTAACTTTCCAGAAGGCAAAGTTTGTTCCATTGAATAGAGGAGCCTTATTGGTTGAATTTCCTTCATGGCTTGACATGTTTAAGCTCTAGGATCTTCCCTTAGATAAAAGGGGCCGGCTCTAATACCAATTGTTGGACAACTGAGAGGGGGGGTGAATCAGTTGTTATCGTGCTTAAACAATTATGCTTGTTTTAAATTATTTTCAAAGCACTTAATGACAATCACAATAATACAAGGAAGTAAGCAATAGAACACTCATCATCATTCTCACATATGAAATATACAGAGACAGATATTTCCTGAAGAAACCCATAAAGGGTAAAAACCTCTTCTTCTTTTGTGATAAGTAATGTTTACATTATGTACATTATCATACATATGAGCTCCAACTCATTGTGAGGCTACAACCTATGTAATGCAAGCTGCAACTTGCTGAGAGCACTAACTCTCTATTTTCTCTAGCACCTACTAGAAGGAAACACCAACTCCCTGGTTTCTCTAGCACCCACTAGAAGAAAGCACCAACTCCCTAAGTGTTCCAGCACCAACTAGATGGAAGCACCAACTTTCAGTCACACAGGCACCAACCTATATAACATAGAACAATAGTTCTCCCTTGCACCACCCTGCCACCCTGGTTTCTCTGGCTGCAACCAGATGGAAACTACAACTCCTTGTGTTCAAGAACCCACTTAAACCTCTGAGGACAACAGTCCTCCCTATCACCTCCCTTCCACCCTGGAATATAAAGTTTGCTATATATATAAATTTATCACAGTGATACAATATTTATCATTGGCTTACCAGGCTTATCACTGTTCTGCTAAGTTGCTCTGCTCTCCTATATCATTGTCTCTCTGTCTACATCTTCTTATGATTTCTGATCTTCTGTTTTTCTCTACAAGAGCACCTCAACCTTCCTTTAATGTCTCACTATCTTGCTGCACACATCCTTCACCTCTCCAGCAATCGAGACTCTTCCTCTTCTCTATTATAGTTGAGCTCAACCTCTCTGTTGCAGTTATAGGCTTCAACTCTCTTCCAGCTGTCAATCGCCTCTATGACCAGTCTTCATCCCACTGGAAAATTCCTTGAGAATCTTCATCTCCTCTAGCAATCACACTCAAGTCTCTTCGAGTCCTCTGGCAGAAGCCATTAGTGGTTTCTAACAGTTACAAAGTGAACCTTGAAATGAAGCCTAACTATGCTAGCTCCTTCCACTTACGCGACCACCGGCGGTGACCACTGGCTACATCGATATTTTGACATTTTGTCATTCATCCTTTCGGTATTCCTGTGGTGAAGAGTTATCTTGACACTCATTGTCGTGATCCCCAAAACTCCAAAAAACAAGGAGCTTAGCTGGACTAGCTTCGATCATTTCGGAATTTCGCTTTTCGCCACTTTGCTATTTCGCATGTCGCGATTTCCTGTTGTGAGGCATCTCGAATCTCCAAGTCACGATCCACGAAACTCCGAAAAAGGAGCTGAAATATTCGAGCTCTTATCTACATTTCTTCGACAATGTGACCGCCGACTGTGACCACAGCCTTATTTAAAACTGCATTTCGCAATTTCGTGTTTCGGCACTTCGAGACTCCTATGATGAAGAGTCTTGGGTCTTGATTCCTCCATCTCCCGGTATCCGAAACTATCCTCCTACTTTCAGGATTTCAGCGTTTTGCATTTCACTATTATGGGACTCCTGATGATGAAGAGTCTTGACTCTTCCAACTCACAGTATCCGAAACTCTCCTCCTTCTTTCGAGATTTCGGTGTTTCGCATTTCATGATTCCGGGACTCCTGATGATGAAGAGTCTTGAATATTCCAACTCTCGGTATCCGAAACTTCGAAATGGAGTTATTTCCTGTTCTGTGAAACTCTTTGTTTATCTGCCTATTTTGGGATTTCGACGTTTCACATTTCACCATTTCGACATTTTGGCACTCCTGTGGTGAAGTGTTTCGACACTTCAACTCTCGGTATTCGAGACTCCGAAATGGAGTTATTTCCCAGTCTGTAAAACTCTTGTTGATGTGCCTCTTTCGGGATTTTGGGATTTCGGATTTCACAACTCCGAGACTCCTATGTTGAAAAGTCTCGACTCTTGACTTCTTAATCTCCCGGTATCCGAAACTCCGAAATGGAGTCGGATCAACGTATTCCGGCATTTCGCATTTTACCATTTCGACATTCTTGTTGTGAGTTTCTTCCTTGACTCCTCCAATGCCCGGTATCTGAAACTCCAAAATGGAGTTTACGATTCTGATCTTTCCATGCAATTATCCCTGTGTTGCTGATCTTCCTTTCTTTCCTGTTTGCCATCAAATAAACAAACACACTCTTGCACTCTTCGTGCACCTCTGCACTATGTCTTCTGAGCTTATGTTGTCTCTGTTATTCCATCACTGCATACTCTGATCTTGCCATCAATGACAAACACACCTGCCTGTAAACATGCCAACAACCACAATGGTATATTTTTAGTTTGAATTTTCATCCAATCAGGTAGTTTCTCCAAACTCTCAGGGCATACACAATTGCTAATAACTCCAAGTCCTGCGTCGCATAGTTATCCTCATGCCTTCTTAACTTTCTCGAGATGTAAGCGATCACTCGACCATCTTGCATCAAGACTCTTCCTAAGCCTTATTTGTATGCGTCAGTGCATACTAAGAAGTCCTCGTCCATGTCAGGGACCTTTAGTATTGGTGTTGTTGTCAAAAACTCCTTGAGCCTTCAAAATTCTTCCGCGCATTTCTCAATCCATACAAACTTCTTATTTTTCTTCTGCAATTCCATAATCAGATTTGTTGTCTTCGAAAAACCCTCGACGAACCGTCGATAATATCCTGCTAAATCCATGAAGCTACGCACTTCTAGGACATTTGTCAGTGCAACCCATTCCATAATAGCCTCATCTTTTGCTGGATCCACAACAATACCTTTATCGGAGATGACATGCCCTAAATAATGAATCTTTTATTGATAAAACGATCATTTCGATAGTTTCCCAAACAATTTGTTCTCTCATAGACACTATAGTACCAAGTGCAAGTGTTCATCATGTTCTTCCATCATCCGAAAATAAATCAAAATATCGTCAATGAACACTTGAAAAAACCTTTCCAAGTATTTGTGGAACACCCCATTCATCAAGCTCATGAATACCCCTTGGGAGTTTGTTAGTCCAAATGGTAAAACAATAAACTCGTAATGTAAAAACCTCGTCTTAAAGATGGTCTTAGGGATGTCGTCTTCCTTGATCCATAACTAGTGATACCCTGATCTCAAGTCGATCAAAAAAATCATCTATCCTTGGCAATGGATACTAGTTCTTTATCATTGCCCTATTCTATTGACGGTAGTCAATGAAAAGTATCCATGACCCATCCTTCTTCCGCATGAAAATAATAGGTGCACCCCATGGCGACACACTTGGACATATAATTCCTATATCCAACAACTCCTTGAGTTGCATTTTCAACTCCTGTAACTAAGGGGTCGACATTCGATAGGGCGTTCTTGCTATCGGTTCAGTTCCCGGTTTTAGGTCAATGGTAAATTCCAACTCCCTCTCAGGTGGAAACCTTGGCATCTCCTCTGGGAATACGTCTGAAAATTCTTGTACTACTGGAAGGTTTTGTAGTCCTTCTGTCACGTCCTTTTCATTCAACACAAGGATCGCATATAGATTTCATCCCTTGCGCACACTTTTTCAAAGCTATAGGGAAGATATGAACCTTGGGGAAACTTTGTGGTTCCTTCCCACTATCACACGTCTATTTCCCTCATCATCGACCAAACCCAACCATTTCATATTACAGTTGAGTATCGCCTCATGCGATTCCAACCAGTCCATACTGATCACGACGTCATAAGATACTAAGATCATGACATACATTTTGGCCTTCATGAAAAAATCTCACAAGTTGAGGCTACAACCCATAACCTTTCCTCCAACATTTTGTTTAGCTCCTGAAGCCATTTCTACATAGCTAAACTCATCCTGGTCGATTTCCTTTACCTTAATTCTTTTTAGTGTTGCACAAAAAATAAACCTCTTTGTAGCACTTGCATCTATCAAAATACTAAGGGTTTGGTCAACGATGGTACATGACATCTCGAGCATAGTAAAATGGTTCTCGGCCTGGTAGTTATTCATCGATGCATGAATCTGATGGCATTGCCCAAATCTCTTGCGGTAGTGTGGCCAATTTATACAGCTTCTCTGGCCCTCTCAAGTGGGAAGTCACGATGGTAATGTGGCTCTCCACATGTCCAGCATTCGGTCTTCGGTCCAGTACTCCTAGTACCCGAAGTAGAAGTTGATGGCACACCTACCTGAAACCCTAGTCTGTTCTACTGAACATGATTGAAATGTTGTTGTTGCAGTCAACGCTACTACTGGTGTTGTGGTCCTATGTAGGGAGTCTGCTGTTGAGGCATCGGTCATCATGGTGTAGTGAATGTGGATCCTATTGAAGTGCCTCGATACCCTGGTGGATGTCTAGCTGGTGTCTGATGCTACTACGCACCAAATGTCACCTATCCCGTCGGTCTTGCTGGATTCCTTCTCTGACCCCCACTGATGAGATCCTCCTTAGATATGAGGGCCTTCTGGACAACATCGTGCAACGTTTGAGGCATCATACTCCCCAATTTCACATGAATGTTCACATTAAATCCGAACATGAACTTTTTGACCTTAAGCTTCTCAGTGTTTAGGTATAGAGCATACCGAAGTAGCTCCATGAAACGGGCCTCATACTCGGGCATTGTACGAATGACCTGTCACAAGACATTGAACTCATTGAGTTGATTCTCAATGAATTCCTCAGAGAAATACCTCTCCCAGAACTGCTCCTTGAACAGTTCCCCTGACACGTCATCGACGACTATGTCCATTGCGGCAGGAGCGTTTTCAACCATAGAAGAGTGCTCCCCTTCAACTGAAACACCACCATGCAGACCTTCATGTTAGAGGTATAGTCACGAAGTGGAAAACATATCATCATATTCTCCAGCCATGCCTTAGTGGTTGCGCCATCCATGGCATCAAAGAACTCAGAAAATTTGACCTTCTTGAGTTCTCGGTGAATTCTACCAGTACCGGTTATGGTGCATTGCGGACCCTCAAGGGGTACCGATACCCTGGCCTCATCTCTATCCAAACGATTGATCAAGGCCTATTACATCCTCTAGAAGGACCTCATCAACCCAACCGCATCTCCCACAACTATTTTTTCATGTCCGACGACTTGTTCTTCTCCTTGGCGGTTAGACCCCTCGGCCATGGGTGCTACTGGAGGTGTTGTGCCTCCTCCCCTAGCACCATGTCGTCTGCCTCTGCGACGTCCTCTAACAATGATTACCTTCATGATACAAATCAAATTAATTAGTGATAATTTATAAACAAGTGTTGATGCAGAGGAAGTCATAATCTTTCCAGGTTGCAGGGTTGAACCCGCTCTAATACCATATGTAACGGCCTTGACCGTTACAACACATAAACGACGTACAATAGGTAAATTTTTTTTTTTTTTCTAAAAATCATTAGGAAAAATCTTCAACAATAAACTCATAGCGACATGAATCGATGATATCATAATGAATGATTTTTACGCGACACATAAACATAAAAAGCATAGCATATTAACACATCATGAGGCTTGAATCAATTTACGAACATTTACTCAGATAAAGAATATAAATGACTACTTTCCCTTTCTACCCTGCAATGGTTAGGACCTCTAGGACACATAAGGAACACTCAAGCCTAGATTCTCATTGATTTTGACCATTTAAGGTCTCAAGGTTGACAACTGTTCTGAGGAACAAGGAGGTGTCTACATCCCACCCGATACAATCAAATCCAATCTGACTAATAAAAATAACATCATCAATGGTCATCGAGGCATGAAAGAATTCAAATAAACCATCATATGTAACATGAAATTCCATGGCTCAAGAGAAATTAAATATTAAATCCATCTAGAAATGACATAAGCCAAGGAGCAGTAATATACTTATTTAAATTTGTAGGCGCCAACAATATTACTTAATCTCCAGGAGCGCATTTAAATCCTTCATCAAATTACAATAATCAACATCATCATTAGGGTAAGCACATGACCCAATGCCAGGTTATCATAATCACTTATTGATCAATGCACACAATGATCCAATCATACGGAATCATACTACCACATTGCAACAAGTACAATAGTAAACTAAGGCATAAACATAAACAAATTCTAAACCGTCATTCATGACATAAAATCCGTTGCACCAGAAGTCCAAAAATGAAATTGTCATACATTATATGAAATATATAAACGAAAGCACTCTAATCAATTAAGCTAATCTTCGACACACGGTAACTACATTCAATACTTTTTAATTGTGCAAAAGTCTAAGATCTAACCATCATAAAAATTCACAAGAGAAAGACGCCAAACTCTACAATCATCATTAACACATGAAAAAATGGTGCGCGCAAGGAGTCTACATCCCATGTTGAAATTGAGTGTGAGCCTTCAACTCAACGATTAATCAATACTTATTTTATTCAATCGACAAGTGTCTCTTTTAATTAACTTCAAGATCCCTCGGTTTTGTTTTTCCACTTGCTGGTTTTATTGGGGACTAATATTATGAGTCACTTTTGCGCACCAGGGTTACTATGTCCATTCTAGCAACTGATGGTGGGAGTAAGGGTTAGGAGCATAATGGCTTAATCATAGAAGATGGTTTATTTATAAACCAAACACCTTTACAATAAACTGAATTGAAATCTTAATTAACATTGTAAATTGAAATACATTCTTATTTATATTGCCATCGAATTTAAAGGTAACTAAATTATATTCTATAGTACAATTTGTAACCCGAATTAGAAATTTAACGGAAGGTAATTTTAGAAAGGAATTAAAATTTAACTGTAATATAAATTCAATTGATTTATATCATGATTTATAATTGCATCTGACATTATAATTCCAACTTTATAATTGCAAACAAAATTAGAATTAAACTCGAAAATCATTCAACTGAATTCTATTCTGAGTTATAGATTGCATCTAAAATTGTAATTATAATTCTATAATTTCAAGGAAATTAGAATTAAACTAGAAAATCGTGCAACTGAATTCTATTCTGAGTTATAGATTGTGTCTGACATTAAAATTCTAATTCTATAATTGTAAACGGAATTAGAAATTAAATTGGAAAATCGTGAAAATGAATTCTATTCTGAGTTATAGATTGCTTCTGACATTAAAATTCTAATTCTATAATTGCAACAGAATTAGAAATTAAATTGGAAAATCGTGCAACTGAATTCTATTCTGAGTTATAGATTGCGTCTGACATTAAAATTCTAATTCAATAATTGCAACGGAATTAGAAATTAAACGGGAATAACATTCAACTGAAATATAATCGAAGTGTAATTTCAGCAATTCACTCAGCCACCGAGAAGGGACCTGTGAGTTAAGAGGGACGAAGATCATGGTTTGAAAAGAGGTGTCAATAGTAAAACACGTCGATCCTCCATGCAAGCTGGTGTAGCTTTAAAAACCAACGAACCCTATGCGGGCAAATGTTGGGTGAAGGAAACCCAAGCTGAAAATGCTTAGAAAAGATAATTAAAGTATGAGGGATAAAAAAAAGTAAAGGAGACTATGCAAAGGGATTTCTAGGTGCAATACAATCCCGAGTGCAAAAAATAGGTTAAAGGAGACTGTGCAGAGAGAGTTCTCGGCACAATACAAGCTCGAGTGTAAAACGAGGTAAAAGGAGATTGAGAAGAGGGAGTTTTGGGTGCAATACAGTGGGCTTAATGGTTAAGAACATGTGTTTCTTCTTAAGAGGTCACAGGTTCAAATCCAGAGGGGGGTAGGGTATGTATACCTTCTTAGATTTTACCAGTCAAATTGCTGAGCAAAGGGGTGTCCCTTGTCCCACAAACAAGGGTTGTCTCATACACCAATTTGGTGTATAATATAATAAATTGACGATCAAGTCCGATTCACATTTAAGAAGTGTGATGATAGGAACCCAAGGAAGCTCCTAGCGCCCTTCAAGCAGAAGAGTCTTAACTAGTTGATGAAATAAAAAAAACGTAGACAATCTTTTGTTTTTCGCTGAGTATACAGAACAAAAATGCCTGGCAACCCAATCTCATCACGCAGTCCCAATTCTTATGTGTATATTTTTGTACATATAAAAAAAAATAAAAGAAACGAAAACCCCACGCCCTCCAAATCTCAACACGTAATCCCAATTCTTATTTTTATCTTGCTGTATATATAAAATAAAAAATATAAAGAAACGAAAACCCCATGCACTCCCAATCTCAACACGCATTCCCAATTCTTATTTTTATCTTGTTGTATGAGAAAACAAAAATAAAAGAAACGGAAATCCCATGCACTCCCAATCTCAACATGCAATATCAACATGCAATAGCAATTCTTATTTTTATCTTGTTGTATAAGAAAACAAAAATGCCAGGCCTCTTTGAAAGGAAGGCTACAGGAAACGCATGGGTAAGGGAAAGGTGTCCCAAGTTTTGGAATATTTTTTAGAGAGCCCAACAAGAAAAACAACGCAGAAATCCATAAGGCGTAGGGATATATGAAAGGAATCTAGAACGCAGAGATAGAAACTAGTTTACAATCTAGGCGAATAAGAGGTAAACACTCAAGCAGAAAGATTAAGAAGGATGCAACGATATTGAAGGAAAAACACAATCCTTTAAGTTAAAACCACGGGCCTCTTCACTATCAGTTCACTAGAACATGTGCACACACATCTAGCTTCAAGGAACCATTACATTTTTCATCAACTTATAAATTCACATACAATTTTTAACTACTTTCAAATTCAATTTAAAGTGTGTACCCTAATCGAAGGCATTGAATCCGAAGTGGTTGTCCCGTGCTTTTCCTCCTTCCAACTCCTGCTTTCTAACCGCTGAGACCTCACTGGTATCTCCCAGCTAATTCTAGGGGTACTCTTTTTCCCCTTGCACCCCCCGAGCCACAAAGGGGCCACGAACACAAACAGAGAAATCTATCTCCGAGCTCGCCTCGAAAGGTCGAGCTACCAATCTCTATTTGAGATGGGTATCCCAACTCCCACAAGAAAAATCAGTGAAGTGAAAAAAATCCAACAACATAACCTTACGCATACTAGACGTGATCCATTTTCCTCTACCATTTCTTTTATAGATCTCTCTTAGTGACTAGTTGCCAAAATGCATATTAAATCCTTTTTATTAATTTTTTATTAGGAAAATTCTCCCCCATACACTTGTCACCCGATCCCTTAGTTGCACCAGAAATTCATTTAATTAATTAAATTAATTTGCCAATTTCTCTCACCCACCTAAAAGCGTTCCTAAAAATGCTCCTCGATGTCCCTTTATTCCCTCACATTCCTTTAATGACTGACGTCTTTCTTAAATCTTAGTTGAGTTCTAAATTGGAAAGTTCTCTAGAGTAGATTCCCTTCTATGTTCCACATTCCTTTTGTATTTAAGTTTCCCCTTTTTGGTCAAAGTTCTAAATTAGCAAGTTTTGCACATAACCAACAATTAAATTTTTGATAAATTATTTCTCTTTTATTTTTTAAAATTTGATTTTTCTTCATCCCCCTTTATTAATTGATTAATTAGTTTTAATCCTTATACCCCAATCAGACCTATTCTCTAATTTCAACTAGGCTTATCAAAATTGCTTTTAAGGGAAATTTTATAATTTTTAAACTTTACTCAGGCAACATTTATTTTAAGGATGACCAGGTCAAAAGGAGATAATGTTCTCTAGGTACCTAGGTTCATTGACTCACCAGTTTTAAAAACCACGACGTTCCCTCCAAGAAGCACTATGTGCTCCAAGGGTTCCACTTGCCTTCATTCAATTTTCATTTATGCGATGTGCCCTTCAAGACACACTACATGCTCCAAGTGTGCCACTCTCCTTTCGAATTATTTTGTTAGACGTCCACCCTTGGAGTCAATACTAAGGGAGACTAAGGGCCTCTAAGAAATAAGGACCCTGCCTTATTGCACACCCCTTAGAATCTTTGTGAGAAAATTTCTTAGTCTAACCTCATGACATCGTCGATCTCTCGAACTAGGTAGTCGTTAACCTACAGCTCGAGCCATGGTGGGAGTGCTAGTAGGTTGTGGTAGGGCTACTTCCACACCTCTCTCTAAATATCTCTAATTGTCGTGCATGACCCATTTACTCAAAATGTGAGTTTGATTAGCAAGCAATCGTCAGGATGCATCCATCAACGAAACATGTGAACGATCTAAAATAAATATCATAATATACCATTCATATGTCACATATGTAATAACAAAAATACTCAAACCATAAATAGTCCACTCCCAGACTCAATCCAAAGTCCAAGGTGGTCCATCGATGCGATCAACATCCTCGATCTGTCAATATTCCTGCACAATCAAGAGAAACCAATCAATAACACTTGTCTATACATGATAGCATAACATAACATCATAAATCACCATCTCATCATCAGAACCCATAAGCGAAGAAGTCAATCATATAATGAACCGTATCACTTCCATGCAATTTTCCTCAAAGAATAAGTCACATCAGATGTGCGCAAGAGCGAGATGTTACATATAACAATTTAATTCAAATTATTCTCAATAAAATTTATAAAAAAAACATATAACACCTAAATTGCATACTTTAGATAGGAGGTTAATGTTCAATTAAGAACATGGTACTTGAATACTGATACAATGTTTTGAACATGGTACCTCAATAATGAAAAATGTTTTTGTAATGTTCTCAATAATCAAGTTACATAGATCCTTTACGAAAGAAACTTACACAAGATGAATGTCACAATTTCACAATGGTACATGAGACCTCAATAATGAGATCCTTTACGAAAGAAACTTACACAAGACGAATGTCAAAATTTCACAATGGTACATGGTACCTCAATAATGAAAAATGTTTTTGGAATGTTTTCAATAATCAAGATACATGGATCCTTAAAAAAAGAAACTTAGACAAGATGAATGTCACAATTTCACATAACCATTGAGGAATGTCAAGTATGGCCAACCAAAGTCAACCAAACTGACGCAGCCCTCCCAACTCGCAGGTAGGAAGTCTGCACACAACAGGATCGTTCTTCTCCTCTGGCCCGAAGAGCTCTCTCGAACTGGCTCTTCTATTTCCCTTTCGGGGAATCTGCACCCATAGAAAACCTCGGTGAATCTCCCTTCGCACTTCGGGAGATCGGATCTCATGGTTCGTGAGTCCCTATGGTCAAGCACTCTATGCCTTCAGACCTTCAAACATCGATATGCCGAGTTTCAAAAGGAATGCTGGAACTCTAATGTTCTGCCTCCCCAAACAGAAATCGACAGATCTGGATCTTCCTTTTGATCCGACGGTCAGTGTGATTTCACGCACCGGGAGCTCGATGTGTAAGAGCTCTATGTCTCCTCCACCTTTCGGTTCCCGAAATCTCAAAAAAACTTCACTTTTCCTCCGGGTCAAAGAACCCTTGGCCTTTCCACACGTCGTTGCTATCAACCCTTCAGCTGACATGAGATTCTGCCACCTATCACCTCCTCGCGATCTGCTAGCCCATGTGATTTCACTATTTCGAGTATCGAGAGTCCTAGACTTACAATCCCCAAACCTTATGTCACCACGAACACCAAATTCCTGAATCCCAATTCACCAATGGGCCAAATTGTCGTTTTACGATTTTGGAAATCGTGATGTGGAAGGGGTTCTGCTCCTTGTCGATGGGAATGCCAAATTCTCGAACACCGAAGTTCCGAGTCCCTAGCTCTGAAGTTCCCCCTTTCGTGTTTCGGGGATTTGATCCGCCAAACTCTTGGCTTACCCTCGTTCCTTCAAACCCTGAAATGTCGAAATGCTCGGAATCTGCCATTTGTCCAAGTACTAGCCCCCACTATGAAATCTTCCGCTGTGTCAAGGTTTCAGACTTCGCGATTTCGCGAATCCAAACGCTGAATTTTTGGCCCTTCCACCCATGAAGTCCCAAAATGTTATTTCGCAAGTATATCCAACGGTCCTCGTTGGCACAAATCTACGGCCCTCTCTCTCCTGAGCTTCCGCTTGCAGAAAAAGACCGTCGTAATCTCCTTGCTCCTCTGCCAGATCAGACGGCTGGTGGGACTTCGCGGATTCTCTATGGAGAATTTCGACTATCCATTCCTTCCTTGAGGATATATGTGAATTAAACCAAATACTTCTCCATGGAGCTTATCCACCTGCAACCCAACGTCACTGTGCCTCCTTTTAAATGCTTCAAGGCACCAGCCTCTTGGCTTCTCTTCAACAACCTCGAAGACTCTATCCCTTCTGAGATTCTTCACGACTCTGATTCTTCAAGAAGACTCCTGCACGCACTCCTTGCGGAAAATCATTCAATTACTTCTAAGTGTCAAACTCTTCGATTCTGCGCACTTCCTACAGTAGTAGTCTCTCAACAAACCTTCAGGCTACAAATCCCTGAAACTCTACTCGACCTGCACACACTTTGCACGGCTCCTGTGCTCAACTGCACCTCTAAAAAAATGAGAACAAAGGCTATTCCACTGAGCTTTCAGAGACACAGCTCTGAAGCCTTGTCAATGCACTCCTTGCGGACAAATTCCACTGCACTCCTTGCAGGAAAACTCTTGCGCAAGTAGAAAAACAATTGAAACTCATTCCCCTTACTCTCTCTCTCTTAGATTTCAAACATTTAACAAGAAATCCTTACATACATAACATAAAAGAAAATGTAAAATAGAAAGAGTAAAACCATGAACATACCATTCAACATATGCATACAAAAAACAAACACAATTCCATGAATTTGAATCAAAGTTTTTCTATTAATTCAAATCTCTGTACATGGGTGTATTCAAACTACAGTTCTTTGTTCTCTGCTCTGCATGCTCTCTATTACTGATAATGATAATGTTACAAATGATACATTACGAGTGTGTATATATCTCGTTCTCCCTCTTACACTCTAAACTGTCTAATCTAAGCATTAAACTCTATTTACTTACATTCATTACACATAAAGGCTCCTATCTACTATGGACGAGAGCGGATCGCTCAAGGTCCTTTTACAATAATACAAGCATGCCTCCACTTAATGACTTCATTAATATTTCAAAACATTTTCAAAAAATGTGCACGGTGCTTTTCCAGCTGTCTCTTATCTCCGCGCTGGCTCGTTGCTGGCTATGCTTGCACGCCCTTGCGATGCTCCTGCATCATACTCCCTGACTTGAAAATTTTCATGGGCTCCTGTCCATGAGATCTCGCACGGTCTATCCATGCTTCTGTATTTCGGCTTCACTTTCCCAGCTGACATCTTCAACTGGATGACCCTTCCACTTGAACAAGTATTCAAATTATTCCTTTCTTCTGGTCCTTTTGCTAACTCATTTGTTCAATATGCTCTCCATCTGTGGATTTTCTGCAACTGGCATCTGTTTTGTCCACTGAACCTCTGGTTGTTCATTACTCGCTCCTGCTTCCTCAGCTTTATAAGGGTACAAATCTGAGATATTGAATATCCGAGAAATTTCGATCCCATCGGGTAATTCACTCTCATATGCATTCACCCCAAATGTTTTCAAGACCTTGCATGGCCCGATTTTCTTCATCTTGAGTTTATTATATGTTCCCCTCGAGAACCTTTCGTTTCTCAAATGTGCGAGGATCAAATCACCAACTTCAAACTAAAGTAGTCTTCTATGTTGATCTTCTCTCTACTTATATTCTTGTCTCGAACTCTGCAATCGTTCCTTCACCTGGCTGTGAAGTTCCTTCATCACCTCTGCGAAATCTTCCACACTAGCACTCCTAGTCGCAATCTATTTTGAATCCCTCGGCTCAAAAACTCCTCTCAGCTGCATGCCATAAAAAAATTGAAATGGACTCTATCCTGTGCTCCTCTTAAGCGAGTCGTTATAAGAAAACTCCACCTGTGGTAATATGTTGTCCCACTGGCTGTGGTGTTCTGTCACCAAGCTCCTCAGCAAGTCTCCCAAACTCTTGTTCACGACTTCTGTCTGTCCATCCGTCTGAGGATGATAACCTGAACTAAATGAAAAGTTTGTTCCCAGCTTCTTCCATAAGGTTCTCCATAAGTGTCCTACAAACTTAGTGTCTCGATCCGAAACTATGCTCCTTGGTACACCGTGAAGTCGAATGATTTCTTTGAAAAATAGGTTCGCAATGTGAGTTGCGTCACTGGTTTTCTGACATGGAATGAAATGTTTCATTTTGGAAAATCTATCCACCACCACAAAGATTGAGTCAAACCATCTTTGTGTTCTTGGAAACCCCAATATGAATTCAATGTTAACTGCATCCCACGGCCTCTCAGGTATGGGAAATGGTTGATAAAAGCCTGCATTCTACCTCTTTCCCTTTGAATGCTGACAAATTCGGCATCTGTCTATGAATCTTTTGACTTCTATTCTCATTCCTGGCCAAAAATATGACTCATTCAACTTTGTGAACGTCTTGTCATGACCAAAATGTCCGGCCAATCCTCCACTATGTTTCTCCTTCAACAAATTCTCCCTCATGGAGCATTTTGGAATACAAAGTTGATTACCTTTAAACAATAATCCTTCTTGGATCATGTATTCTTCCCATTGGCTTCTATCCTTGAGAATTGGATTCTCAGCTGCTTCATATGCCTCTTTAAAATCTGGATCATCTCTATACATGTCCCTGAGATCATCAAAACCCAATGTTTTGACTCTGAACTCCTGCAATAGCAAACACTTCGTGCTCAAAGTATCAACAACTTTGTTAGCAGTACCAGAAATATGTTTAATTACAAAAGTGAAATTTTTCATATATTCAACCCATTTAACGTGTCTCTGATTCAACTTTTCCTGTTGAGTCACAAATTTCAATGCATGCTTATCGTTGTACAAAACAAACTCCTTGGGAATCAAATAGTGTCTCCATTTTTTCAATGCCTGAATAATAGCATAAAACTCCTTGTCATACGTGGAGTATTTTATCTTGGCTTCATTAAGCTTCTCGCTGAAATATGCTATCGGCCTGTCTTCTTGGCTCAAGACTGCCCCTATTGCAAATCCACTTGCATCGCATTTCACTTGAAATGTCTTTTTAAAATCCGGCAACACCAGAATTGGTAGTTCCGTAATTTTCCTTTTCAGCAGATTGAAACTTTTCTCCGCCTCTTCTGTCCAGTGAAAAGATTTGTGTCTCTTCTTCACTGTGTCCATCATCGGTGCACTAATTCCACTGAAATTCCTGATGAACTTCCTTTAGAAACTAGCCAATCCATGAAAACTTCGAACCTCAAATACACTCTTTGGCGATGGCCAATTCTTAATTACCTCCACCTTATCTGGATCCATCCTCAACTTATCTGCAGAAATAATGAACCCCAAATAAATGAGTTTCATCTTCATGAATGAGGATTTCTTCATGTTTATCAACAGATTCTCCTGTTGTAGCCTCTTCATCACTGTAGCCAAATGTTTCAGATGCTCTGCCTTTGTTTTACTGAAAATCAGTATGTCATCAAGGTACACAATGACAAATTTTCTGATCAAATCCTTTAGGAATTCATTCATCAACCGCATGAAGGTACTTGGAACATTTGTTAAGCCAAATGGCATAACAAGCCATTCATATAACCCCTCATTAGTCTTGAAGGTTGTCTTCCATTCATCTTCTTCTCTCATGCGAATCTGATGATAACCACTCTTCAAGTCAATCTTCGAAAAAAAAATTGCCCCACTCAAGCAATCCATCAAATCATCCATCCTTGGCAATGGAAATCTGTACCTAATGGTTATTTTTTTTATTTCCCTCGAGTTAGTACACATCCTCCAGCCTCTTTCTTTCTTTAGACTGAGTACTGTCGGAACAGCACACGGAATCAAGCTTTCTCTGACCAAACCTTTGTCCAACAAATCCTAGACTTGTCTTTTGACCTCTTCATTCTCTTGCGGCGTCAATCTGTATGCTGCTTTGTTTGGTAAACTAGCTCCTGGTATGAGATCAATGTGATGACTCACACTTCTGATCGGTGGCAACGAACAAGGCAATTCGTCCACTACTATATCAGCGAACTCTTCCAGCAATTTCTGAACCTCTTCCGGTAAATCATCTACCTTTGTACTGGTTAAAACAATTTTAGGTTTCCTGACCACAATGAATTGTGGTTCCTCCTTCTTCTTAACCTCTGTAAGAATTTCCTTCCCACTCATGAGAAGTACAGTGTTGCTCACCTCCAGTTTTATTTCTTTATCTTTGATCGGCAACAGCATGTGAGTTCTCCCATTTTTCTCTAAGTTGTATGTGTTCATTCTCTCGTCATGAATCACATTCCTGTCATACTGCCATGGTCTACCCAGCAATAGATGACAAACATCCATAGGAATAACATCACAGAGTATTTCATCTTTATATCCACCTATTTTAAATTCAACTAAACATTGTTTAGTGACATTTACCTGATGTCCTTTTTGCAAACACGAAACCCTGTATG
>SNQJ01S0017643.1:200874-216464 GCA_010110895.2 Picea sitchensis | reverse complement strand
TCTTTCTCGTGCTCGTAAATCAATGAGAATGTAACCGAGTATACTTTTATCACTTTTTCGGACTCGTAAAGGTTATACGAAAAAGGAACCCCCTAGAGTTTCCTTTAAGCTCTTTTTAGACTCTCTAAACATGAAAAGATTGCCGAGCGACCTTGCTATTTTCACGCTCGTTAAAGTATTTGAAGAAAGCGTCTGTTGAGCGATAATTCATCTCTTTTTCAGTCTCTTCAGACTACTTTACGAAAAAGGAACTGAGAGAGTTTTCTTTAAGTGTTTTTTAGACTCTATAAACATGAAAAACCCCCGAGTTTTCTTTCTTTGGACTCGTTAAACAAACATCGAAAGGCCCATATGGGACCGAACCCCTCCTTCCTAGGGTTCGTTAAACATACTCCGAGGGACTCATCCGAAGGATGAGCTTAAATTGACAAGCATATGTTCTCCTCCTCAAGCTTGCGTAAAAATAAAGAGGTACTCGCTAGAAATGGTGGGGGGGGAAATTGGGAAAGAAATGTAGCTAAACCCGTATTATGTGGGAGAGTCACTTTTCAACATGACACCCTTTCACTCACCTTGTGTCTAGGTTGGAAAATCCACTCGTCTCCTGGTCATACTCCTTTATAAAATTACAAATTGGTCTATGATCCCTGTTGTTGAGTCATTATTTTCCAAGACAGTTGTCGTGTTGTCAATATGTTCAAAAAGATGTCCAACCCAGAAATCCTTCTATTGCATCGGCCATTTCTATAGTCTTAAAGCCTTTTGTTGCGTTGGCCATCCCTGAGTCAATCCTGAATCACTTGTTACTCTGACCTACATCAAATCTTGTTACTTGTTTCATGTCATTGATGGGGGATACATTAAGGCCCTCTTTTGATGATTCTTTTCCTGTCGACTTCAACTCATTATCTAGGAATTAGACTTAGAAACCAATTGGTACCTTGGAACTTGCATGCCTCAATGACAGGTTTCCTCTCTTTCGACAGTGGGTTTTCATTAATGACCCCTGATCGAGAGATTCCACCGAGTGTTTGACTTCAACTCATTTATTCACATTCATTGGATTGTACTAGTGTACCTTGGGAGTCATTGACATTAATGGTGATTTCCCTCGCACTTGTTAATGGTATACACTGATGACCACTAATCAAGTGGTTTCTACCATGTTCGACTTCGACACATGTATTCTCATGGTTAGATTCGTACTATAGAGTGGTGGAGATGAAGACCCTGAATCTTTTTGACAGATTCAGGTTGCGTTGGAGTATATTCTGTTTGTACTATTGCATAGATCCACATTGTATGCCAGGTGGCTATGTTCAAATTTGAGTCTTTAACACATAGATCCACAGTTTATTTTTGGTGGCTATGTTCAGATTTGAGTCATATCGGCATGGATCCACAATGTATGTTTGGTGGCCATGACCTGTCTTACTTGACATGGATCTTCGCATGTCGGCATTTATGCTTTGTGTCATTTGTATTCTGAGTATGGGAATGCCTACCTCAGTGATGATATATTATTGTACTGTATTTCCTTGTTTGTTGGCAGGTTTCCGATTGACTGTTCCTTGTTACCTACACACACTCGACAAAGTATTTCAGCTATCACTCTGTTCTAACTTCATTCTTTGGGGCGCTCTCTTTTACACATTAATTTCATCATCCCTATGACCGTTAATCATGTAAAATTATCTGTTGCCTTCAGAGGGGTCAGTGGCCTGAATCCCTGAAGAAAGAAGGGAGAAGAACTTTTTCTAAGAAAAGAAGTTGCATTTTCCTGTGTAAAAACCCTATAAAAAAGGAAGTTCACAGGCTGCCTATGTATTAGGGTGCGAGAACGCCTAATTCTCGCAGGTTGCACCATAGCTGGGGTGCGAGAGGTTTGCAAGCTGCTCTATAGGTAGGGTACGAGAATGCTTACACGTGGGAAAAACGAGTGTTTTCTCGAATGTTCTAGAAGGAGAAACCTCCATGGTGAGGTGGCATCTAAATGGTTTGGATCTTACTCTCTTTCATGATTTAGTGGGATCATCCTAACCTCCTCACCTTATCCTCTTCAGCTTATAAAAGGAGAGGAGCTCTCATGGAGAAAGTTAGCTTTTTGTTGGCATGGGATTATTAGCTTGGTTGGAGTGGCTTTGAGATTTTCTTTATGAAGATAGATTGTGAGTAGCTATCAGATCTGTGCTCTCAAAATCCTTGGAGCAAGAAGTGTGTGGGGAACGAAGGACAGTCGGAAGGGACCTTACGACATCAAGGCCTTGGTTGTAATCTCTCTTTCACATTTAATATGATATAGTAATATGATTCTTTCTTATAAAGCTTATTGTGTTTTATTGTATGATTCCTTGATCACATACATAGGTTTATATTGAGTTTATGATATTACTATCACTTTGGTTTGTTGCATTCTTTTACAGGATCATCATTGTATCAGCATTGGAATGGAGCTAGGATGGCGATGGCGAGAGGAAGCAACATTTAAATGGTATGTCACTCATCCCTCTTTTGTTAGTAAATTCAATATTTAAAACTTAAGGAAAGCATCATGTTCTGGTGTGTTTTGTTCTAGATCTAGGTGGATCTAGAGAGATCAGTTAGTGTCCGCACCTACCGATTAGTCTGATAACAACCATCTCATCATCAGAACCCATAAGCGAAGCAATCAATCATTTAATGAACCGGATCACTTCCATGCAATTTTCCTCAAAGAATAAGTCACATCAGGTGTGCGCAAGAGCGAGATGTTACATATAACACTTTAATTTGAATTATTCTCAATAAAATTTATAACAAAAACATATAACACATAAATTGCATACTTTAGATAGGAGGTTAATGTTGAATTAAGAACATGGTACTTGAATACTGATACGATGTTTTGAACATGGTACCTCAATAATGAAAAATGTTTTTGTAATGTTCTCAATAATCAAGTTACATAGATCCTTTACGAAAGAAACTTACACAAGATGAATGTCACAATTTCACAATGATACATGAGACCTCAATAATGAGATTCTTTACGAAAGCAACTTACACCACATGAATGGCAAAATTTCACAATGGTACATGGTACCTCAATAATGAAAAATGTTTTTGGAATGTTTTCAATAATCAAGATACATGGATCCTTAAAAAAAGAAACTTAGATAAGATGAATGTCACAATTTCACATAACCATTGAGGAATGTCAAGTATGGCCAACCAAAGTCAACCAAACTCAATATAGCATTATCAATATGGCATTACCCTTGATGAAAATTGCAATGCAATGAAACCATTAAGAAATGCAACAATTTGACATAAAGTTAACCAATATGAATGTAGCAATGTCATTATGGTCGAGTGTAGACAACTATAATTAACCAAATTAAACTATAGTGAAACATAGTTAACAAATGTTAATATAGTCAACCATGGTCAACCATAGTTTTCAAACATATTCAAAACTATATTATTATTTGAGGAGTTATCATTCATGTATTATATATACTCATACAATCAATTACATAACCATTAAGGAACATCATAATCTAATATTATCCAAGAAAAGTGTCGCAATACGAAAAAACATTCATCATTCAATGTGACATAACTCTAATGACCGACATTATGCCACATAACCATGTAGGAACATAGTTGATTGATATAAGTCCAATAAAGATGAAAGTTGAAATTTCACATAACCTTTGATGGATTTCATCTATAGTAAACCAAATTCAACCAAAATCGATTCAACATAACACCCTTGATAAATGTTGCAATGCAACAAAACCATCAAGGAATGTAGCAATTTGACATAATTTTTTCTAAGATGAATGTAACATTCTAACACAACCATTGAGTCTAACATAACCATAATTCATGAATGTTGGTAGATGAGACAAGTAAACCAAGATGATTTTCTTAATGTCACATAATCATTCAAGATGAATGTCTAAATGTCACATAATCATTGAGAACATCACAATAGAACATATCCATATTATACAATAATCCCAAATGTATGTTAGAAATGTCTTAATGTTACATAATAATTAAATTTGAATGTCTCAATACCACATAATCATTGAGAACATCAAAATAAAACATATCCATCTTATACAATAATCTCAAGTGCATGTTAGAGTTTCAATTCAACAAAATCCTTAATAAATGACAAAATGTGACATCACATTTGATTAACATCACAATGCAATAAAAACCTTTAATGAACATCGCAATGTGACAAGACATTTCATCAATTTCGTAATGTTACATAGTCATTAATGTGGCAAGATGAATGTTGCAATCCAAAATAACCAGTAAGGGTAAAATCATGAATCTGGGTAACACTTTTGTGACAATCGTGTCTCCAAAATTTCTAGCGGCAATTTTTTGGCTGAACAAATGTTTCTTTTGGCCGAAATATTTTTCGGCCTAAAATTTTCACGTTAAATTTAACGGTGCCCTCGAAATTCATGTACAATGTTTTTTGGATGAATTATTTTCCCATGGTAAGAAAATTTTGGCCAAAATACTTTTCGGCCGAAGAGTTTATTTTTAACGGATTCCGTTAAAAACTAGGTTTCGGCCGAAAGAATATTTCAGCCGAAAACTTGAAAATGAGATTGTTTGCAGGAAACTGCAAATTCTCTCCATCTTACTTCATCTTTGGAGGTAGAAGACTCCTACAAATACTCAGAATTTAGTTTGAGAATTGATACCAACATTTTTGAAATTGAATCTTCTTTCATTGGGTATAATTTGTTTTAATTTTGATTGTTTTTATCTAATTTTATTTAATTTTATAAAAAAATCATTGCATAATATTTTTAGGTGAGATTATGATTCGGTGAAATGAAAAATCCGTATCTCTAAAAATACACAACGGAAAATTATGGAAAATTTATATTCATAATTTTTAAACTGTTCTATTCAAAAGGGTATTTTTAGATTTTACTTTTAATTAAAAATTAAGATAGATACAAGGTGTAGAAAAACACGTGTTGAAAATCTACAACGTTTTCATCTTGGTCAACTTCAAAAAATTCTAGAAATTATAATATTCATCCGTTAGATTCAAAATTGTAGTCATAATAAAATAGAGTCTCTGTAGATTGTTGCAATATATTTCATTTCTTAAAAACATAAGTTTAATAATAGATACATTGTTGTGAAAAACAATAACTCATTATCATTCCTTTCATGTTTAAGGAACATACTGTTAAACAATTGTCAAATTGACATATCAAATCTTGACAAAAAAAAATTGAAAAATAGTCATTAGAAATATAACAAAATTATTCACAAGTTTTGTTTTTATTGTAAAGTGAAATTCTAAATAAAAAAAATACTTTTGTATGCCGTAAGTTGAAGAACTTGTGAAAATACAGTTTGTTTTGTCATAAAACAAGCAAAAGTGTTACCCATCTTCATGATTTTACCCTTAAGAAACACAACAATTTCACATTAAGTAATCCAAAATGAAAGTCATAATCCCGCATAACCATTGAAGAATGTCACAACCTAGCATAACCCTTGATGAATGTTGAAATGCGACAAAAACATTACTACACATCACAATGTGACATGACATTTGATGAACAATGCAATATGACATGGTCATTAATGTGGTAAGATTAATGTCACAATCTGAAATAACCATTAAAAAATGTCACAATCCCAAATAATCATAAAGGAATGATGGAATCCAACATAACCTCTATGAATGTCACAATCCAACATAACCCTCCATGAATGTCGTAATGTGACAAAATTGTTTATGAATGTCACAATGTGACAAAACCCTTAATGAACATTGCAATGTGGCATGAAATTTGATGAACAATTCAATGTGACATATCCTTTAACACATCGATATGAATGTTGCAATCCAAAAAAACCATAAAGGAATGTCGTAATCCAACATATCCCTCGATGAATGTTGCAACGTCACAAAATACTTTATGAGTGTCACAATGTGACATCACATTTGATCAAAACCACAATGCGACATGACCATTCATGAATGAAAGAATATGACACAAGTGAACCAAGATGGGTGTTTGAATGTCACATAATCATTGAGAACATAACAATAAAACATATCGATATTATAAAGTAAGCCAAAATGAATATTATAAGCAGACCTAACTATTGAAGAGTGTCACAACCCAACAAAATCTTAGACAATCTTTGTAATATGACAAAACCATTAAAAATGTCACAATGTGACATCACATTTGATCAACATCACAATGCAACAAAATCATTAATGAACATCGAAATGTGACATGGTATGTGATGAATGTCATAATGTTACATAGTCATTAGCATGGCAAGATGAATGTCACAATCTGAAATAATCATTAAGAAACAAAACAATTTCACATAAAGTAAACCAAAATGAAAGTCACAATCTGATAGTACCGTTGGAGAATGTCAGAACCCAACATAACCCTTGATGAATTCCACAATGTGACATGGTTGTTATCACAACAAGATGAATGTCACAATCCAAAAAAACCATTAATTAATGTCATAATCTGACATATCCCTCAATGAATGTCGCAATGTGACAAAATTGTTTATGAATGTCACAATGTCTCATCACATTTCATTAATCTCACAATGCAACAAAACCCTTAATGAACATCGCAAGTTGCCATGAAATTTGATGAAAACTGCAATGTCACATAGTTTTTAACACGACAAGATGAGTGTTGCAATCTAAAATAACCATAAAGGAATGCCAGAATCTTACATAACCCTGAATGAATATCGCAATGTGACATAATGCTTTATGAATTTCATAGCGTGATATCACATTTGATTTGATTGACACCACAATGTGAGATAATCGAGGGCAGAGTATGAAGATTATTCTTACTAGATTCAAGAAGACCTCAAACAAATGTACAACCAGGATCAATTAGATCTTTGTCGTAAAAAAAGTCCATTTAAAAATTATAAAAATTCAAAAATTACAAGAATGGGGGACAATGATAGATCTAGAGCCAAAATTTGGGATTGTAGTGGCTATGTAGTTGTATTCCATGAGATGTGATCTGCCAAAATCAATGAGTGTATTTGCTTCCACAGGTATACAACTGGGAAAGAATGGTTCATGCACGTAGACTGGGTTGGTCACGTGTCACCCGAAAAACAATATGTAACATAAAAATATATTGGGTGGATGATTTTCCTTAAGAATGGTAGTGGCTTACATTTCATATAATAAGAGTGTGCAATAGTTACAACATGTGGTGGGTAGTTGTTACGACTATAACAAGTGGTGCACGACAATTACGTCGGGTGGTGGGTAGTTGTTACAACCACCAATGTCTGTCAAATAAGGTGTAAAATGCCTATAAAATAATATTTAAAAAGAACGAAACAAGAACAATGCTTCCATGCTTCAGAAATAGGTCCACAGATGCTCCAACCATGAAAATAGGTTGCAGGGATGCTCCAGCCATGGAAGAGAAAGAATACACAAAGGAAATTTTCTCTTTCAAATATTTGGTGTTGTCTTATGTGTTTGTATATGTCTTGATATGTTTCCATTGCACAGAGATAATAAACTCAATGAGGACGATAAACCTCCTTCAAACAAAATACTATGGATTAAAATGCTTCCTCTTACATTCTTTGTGTTTTTTATGCGCAGAGACTCAATGGAACAGTTTGAGAAGAACATGGATGGATACAATATCATATGAGATGAATATATGTATATTTACTATATATTAATTAATATTCACTCCTAGCAATAGCCCAAACTCTTAAATGTAAATTTCTATATGAAGTTGTTGATGTAATTTTAATTTTCAAACGAAATTTATTAAAATATAAAATTCGATATATCAAATCAAAGGATGATTCATCCATAAGGTCAAAAAGGTTATATGTACACCAGGTTCACCTTTTCACTTACGAGTACGATTTGTTAATCGGAGAGACCAACAATTGCAAAATAATTGCAGCATTGATGAATTACACCGAGAGAAAGCACGGGCTTATATAGTTGAGGATTCTTGATCACAACGTGAAAATAAAAATATGTATATATTTTTTAACTAAAATATAACAGAGTTTAAATGGTTTTTTCACTAAAAAGTAATATAGTTTACATCCATGTAATTTTGTTTTTACTGGATAAAGGCCTACACCTGATTTTTATAATGCCCATAGATAGTATGAATAAATCACCATTCCAAATTTCAAAAGTGAGTTATAGAGATCAGTACAAACAATCGAAGATCATTTAAAGTTTCACATCACTTACCAGTGAGCGCAGTTGATATCTCATATGTATGCATAGGATAGGATTTTATTATGGATCTTGATAAAGTCCTATCACAACAAAAGAAATATTCTTCAACCCTGTCATATTTTTCTATGATCTTCTTGAGATTTCTATCAAGATCGGTTATGGATGCAATTAACCACTACAATTAACAATTGTGAAGATCAAGAAAGACATGGAAAATATTATATGATGTACATCTTAATGTTTTTCAATTGGTGCATCAATGAAAATGATAATTGTTAGAGATAATGCTTACATTAGTGTTGTGTACTATGTTTGGGATTGGTTTGACATTGTTGGAAGCTGTTGAGAGATTCTCTCAACCTCTCTCTAAGATTAGAATAAGTTGGATCTCACAACACTTATTTAAGTGTGATGTATCTCAATGCAATAGTGGAATACACAATATTATTTTCTGTGTGTTTTTGTGTGTCTCTCGACAATATCCAATTCTATGTTGGTATGAGAGCGAAGTCTTAGTTGAACTTCTTCACAGGATAGCCAAGAAAAATGATAGAAAATATAGTATGTTGTTGTGAGTTATTTTTACCATGAGTTCTTTGTTTTGTATTGAAAACCTGCGTAGAAGCGAGATCGTTGTCAAAGGTTACATATATCCTTTAAACATATGTTGGAAAGAAGCCACAATGAAGGATTGATTGCTCCAAATTTCTAGATTGTGGATGCAGATATGTTATAGTAAAAGGCTTGCGCGAGGAAGTATCTTGTTACGAGTTAATTGAAATCCAATCTATTGAGGTTTGATTCTTTGCCCAAGAAGAGACTTATGTGTAATCTTCTTCGATTATCATGAGGGTGCTACCAGTGTAGGAAGTATGCATTATCGGTTGAACATGATACTAATGACTCTAAGAGGGGTGACTGGTAGGCTCAGTTGCATATTCTTCCTTTCAACTTCTGCAAAAGAAAAGCAGAGACGATATGTGACTGGTGTCTACATGAGAGGATAAATAAACGTGTCGATATGTGAGTGTTGTATAATTTGATCTAATTTGTAAGAGGATACACTATCATATTTCACCTGTATCTTTGGAGGAAATGGCCATCATAAATGTTTTTCTTGATGAATCAGCATTTGGTATCCCACTGTGGATCGATATGATGGAGGAGCCACTATAGACAGTCTGTGTGCTTTTTCTACTACTTTCTATTGATATATATATATATATATATATATATATATATATATATAAAATTATGCATGTTGTGCAAGTATGTGTTGTAATGGCAGGAGAGTAATTAATAGTTTTATTGGTGTCAGTTACAGTTTAGTGAGTTTCAGAGATTGTGAATTTAGAGTAACTAATATTTTTATTAGTGTGAGTTACAGTTTCGGGAGTTTGAGAGATTATGAATTCAATGAATGTGTATTGAATATTGTATGAGATCTTAGAATTTGAAACATATTGAGTCTAGTCAACTCAATGTGTAAGAGAAAATATTGTTAGAAATGACTTTTCTATCAAGTTGGAGGTGCAGAACGAATATCCAAGATGATGGATTCAGATCTTTTGTGTTGGTGTGCTATTTATGTGTTAAGTAAAAATGAACTCATGTTTCTCGATATAAGTTGGTGGCCCCAGTTTCAATAACAATTGTTCTTATTTTTTTTAAGAAGTCACCTTTCATGATTGAATGTTGAGGACATTCTGTATCTAGACTTCCTTTATAGAAACCGACGGATAGTCGAAAGAAAAATATCTGATAGATGGAGGTATGTCCATAGGATGCTTCATTACTTGACATCTTTTCTCATGGAATCCCCATTGAGCCGAGTTTGTCAATATTGTCTATTGTACAAGTTCATCAAAGATGGTGAGAAGTGTTTGTACTTTAAATGTGTCTAGTGGGAAGCTCGAAGTTAAGGTGAAGAAAGAGAAGAAATCGTGAGATTGCAGAGTGGGTTTAAGTGCTGATGAAGACCAGTCAGACAATGATAAATATTGTAATTTGTGATTGTGATTTTTTGAATGTAAGCATTAAAAGGGGGTGTTAGAGATAATTCCTACATTATTGTTGTGTACTAAGTTTGGGATTGGTTTGATATTGTTGGAGGTTGTTGAGATATTCTCTCAACCTCTCTCCCTAATATTAGAATAAGTTGGATCTCACAACATTTATTTAAGTGTGATGTATCTCATTGCAATAGTGGAATACACAATATTATTTTCTATGTATTTTTGTGTGTCTCTCCACAATATCCAATTCTATGTATAACCTGAATAACTATTATCAACTTGAATAACTGAAACTATTATGATAACTTGAATAATTGAAACCATTATGATAACTTGAATATTATAAGATGTAACTTGATACGATTTACAACTTCTAGGGACAAGTTGAATTAAGCGTTGAATAACCATTTTTTTCTGGAGTGGGCTAACTCGGGAGCAATCTTCCCTCCCAAGTTACTTTTTGTTACTTTTTCAGCAGGTTTTTCGACAGTTCCATTTTGAATTTCTGGCCAATCCATAATCATGATCGATTTTCTGAGCATCTGGGTTGGTTTAAAATGGAACAAAACTCCTGAGGTAAGGTTTTGAAATGCATGGAACTTTGATCCATGTGAAACTCAAACTACCCTTGAAATTATGAGGCCAATGTTTTTGCTTGAAAAGGGGGTCTATTTTCTCCAAAATATGTAGACTACATCTACATACATGGAATCGGTTGGTGAAAAGGAAAACCTATGTAGTTATAGGCCTCTTGACCTTGTTGATAAATCGTATTTGTAGCTGAAAAGGAAAACCCGGTGAAATATAGCCCTCTTGGCCATAAAACTTGATGTAAATATGCACACCATATTTATTTTTTTGAATGATATTAAATAATTTAAAATGAAAAATTTCATGTCGTTTATGAAGTGAGATTCTTTTATATTATTGTAATCAACATTGTTACCAATATTTATTTTTTTTGGAAAATGATTAGTAATTTAAGACATATCAATAAGTGATATCAATAAAACATTGGTTAGTGATATTAATAATATTAAATTTATATGTAAAATTAATATTGAATATTATAATAATTTAAAAAAATAATTAAATATTTTGATCAATTAATTAATAATAATAATAATTTATTTTTAAGATCATATCTAAACTATATACGATGGATATCAATATAAATTTTTTATATATCTTAAATTGTTGAAATTCTATTAATAAGGACATAAATTTATGGTTGAATATAAAAACAATTATTAATATGTAGAAATTCATTTATTTGCAAAAATAAAATACAAAAATAACAATCATAATTTAAATAGTTATAACACATTTAAAAAATCACTAAAATATAATATTTATGTTATTATTCATAAACCACTTTTACCATACTTTTATTTTCTTTTTTAGATTTGAAGCTTTTCTTTGAAATTTGTTTTATAATTTTAGTAGATTTAAAGTTTTTCTTTGAAATTTGTTTTACAATTTTAGACATATGAAGCTTTCAATTAGTTAGTTTTGAGCATCAATAAACGTATATTAAATTATAAATAAGAGAAAAATGTTATTTGAAGTGAAGATTTTTACAAGTAGAGGTGTAATTCATTTTTATAAGTGGTTTAATTTTACAAATAGATGTATAAATCATTTTTAATATTTGAGGAACTTGTATTTTACAAAGTAAAAACTCTATTCTGCATGTTTCTAAGTGAATAGGCATCTCATTTATGTGGTAATTGAAACATAATTACAACAATAAAATTTATTTTATAATTTTTTTTTATGATTTTTAACAATTATAATCAAAACTTCATCAATCTCAAAATTAGATAATAACCCTTTTTAATTAGAGCAAATTAATAATTAATTATTGTTAAAATTTAATAATTTTATTGTTAAAATTATAATGATTTATTATTAGATTTAAAAGAAAATAATGTTTTTTTAATTAAATAATTATTCAATTTGTTTTAAATTTTTATCATACTATATGTTATTTTCAAAATTTGATATACATTTAATTNGGTGACATGAAAAATTCCCTTCTTGAAACTTTTATTAAGACTGTCAAGGCAGAACAAAAAGGTAAACATTCTGAAATACCAAGAAGACAGCCTTTGTTTTTAGATGCTTCCTTTGACAAGAACACGAAGACATATATTAAGTTCAACAGAGAACCAAAACTGCACAATATCTCTGTTACAAAACTAGCCAAAGAAGTTATACTTCTTAGAAAGGAAGTCTCTGAGTTAAAAGAAACAGTCAATAGGTTAGATGTTGAGTGCAGTTATAAAGTTGATTCATGGGCTAGACAAGAAATCAAGCAGATTAAAGAAAGGATAGATTCCATTCCTCCACCATTAGAAGATGCCCCTTTTGAGACTGTGCTTCTAGAACAGACTACAGCAGAAATGCAGGGAATGACAGGTATGAAAATTATGCTTGTAAAATATCAGAAATATTATGTCAAAGTTCAGCTAGAAATTAACCAAGAAATATTCTCCTTGACTGCACTCATTGACACTGGATCTGATTTAAATTTGCTAAATAAAGATATTATCCCTGCAAAATATTGGCTTCCTAGTTTTGGTTCTACTACGGGGCTAGGAAATGTAAATACTTCATTTCAGTTTGAAGTTCCCAAAGGCATCCTGTTACTTGAAGAATATGCATTGGGAATGAAATTTCAGATTTCAGAACTACCGGTTGATTGCGTATTAGGCACTCCTTTTTTATCTGCGGTAGAAACCCATGGTTCTTGTATTTGCCCTGGTCAGAGGTTTGGATATTTTATTACATTACCAAGCATAGGAGGAAATCCTTCTAAAAGGATAGAATTACCCTTCATCTCTGAAACACACGTCCAAATTGCTTACTGCCAAAAGAGTTTGGTAATAGTAGAAGTCTTTGATGACCAGAGAAATACTGTTGTAACACATTATTTGGATGATAACACTTCTTGGGATATATTTAAAGAACATTGGGTACCGGAATAGCAGCTCAGACATTCAGAGAAAATAGAATTGGGGTTACCGGGATTTTCAAGAAATACTAGCATAAATGTTCTTCCTCCCCAACATATACTTGGCAGAATGCACCAAGCTGCTACTATTGCTGCCAGAGATAAATTGGTTGAAATGAGGGATCTTGTCAGAATTAGATCTGCTAGAAGAGAATGGTTTGATCAACAAAGCCAAAGATGGCAAGAAACTCCTGCCTGGAATTTCTTTCAGATCATCAGAATGAGGCCAATACAAAGCTGGCCAAATGGAGACCCAGAAGCAATATTTTATAATATAAATTATCATAAGTATAAAGAAATGTGGTTTAATATTTGTCTTTGGACAGACAGATATAAATATTATTACTGTATGATAAATTTTGCAGATTCTTTCATTCTGGGTCCTGAGCCTGATTGGTTCATGGAATGGTGGAATCAGTTTGGATTAAATCCAGTTGCAATAGACCCTGAAGTAACTGAAGTTGGCAGGATGATTCTCTTTCACAATAGAAGACTTGAAACTATTAAAGACCTATTTTCTGAAGAAGAATACAAAATGTTGTTCGTAAGAGAAAAACATCCATGGATCATCCGAACTAAGTTTGTACTCCACCAGATTGAAGAAAATAATGAAGAACCAAAATTAGTCAGAGAAATATATACTCAACATTGGGATCCGCATGTTTTCAGGCACTTCTCTGACCATCCATTAGAATGAAGGTTTTGTGGGTTTGTACCTTAAAACTCCACAGTGTAATAATTCATGTCTAAATGGCCGACAGTGGTGCCATTCGGGTTCTGTGGGTTGCCGTCATTAAACTCCACTATGTATAGTGTGGTCTTGTCAATAAAAGAGAATCTTAGAAACTCGGAGCACTTCTCCGACCTTTGGTGAGGCTTGACCCACATTTCCAAGATGCTCTACTGTTTATCACATGTTGTCCTCTTTTATGTCATATATGTTTGTACTCTGGTCAGGGAATCTTACATGACAACCCCGTCATATCTACTGTTTATCATGTGACATGGTACTCTGGCCGAGGAATCTTGCACGACTCCCTCGTCAGATCTACTGTTTAAATCTTCTTTCGGTGGATTTATTATTAAAATAATGATTCGGTCAGAGATTCCTGCGTGAATACATCTGCCGAATCCTAAAAGTAAGATTGAGTGGAAGACATGTAGGACCACTTGTCTATTTGGGTCTTAGCTTCATGATGACTCTTCCTCCCGGAATTCCTATAAAAGAAGGATGAGAGCTCATTCATTTTCATTCCCGAATTTGTGAGTTGTGAGTTAGTCAATCTTAGGTTCTAAGCTTCCCTTATGTCTGAAGCTTTGTGTCTTTCTGTCTGTAAGTCTGTGAGTCGAGTGAAGAGCATCCTGCTCTGAGTCTGTTATCAGTGCCTCTGGCACATATTTTAATACCCGCAAGCTTTTATGCTCTGATAATATAAAGAAAAATGGTATCAGAGCCATGACCTTCTTTTCAACCCGGGTATGATATCAGACTCTCTTCGATCTGATATAGCTATTCACTCTTTGTTTTCTCTCTGTATACATTCTTGTGTGAGTCGCTCTGTGTGTTAAGAATCCATAGTGCCGTATCAAGAGTCTCGGGCTGTTTAAAGGCACAGTTCCACTCTTGCGACACATCTGAGTGCCGTATCAAGAGTCTCGGGCTGTTTAAAGGCACAGTTCCACTCTTGCAACACATTTGAGGCCGTATCAATAGTCTCGGGCTGTTTAAAGGCACAGTTTCCACTACTGTGACCTCCTGAAAGATTTTCTAGTTTCTTCCTGAGCAGTCGGCCAGGAGCCTGTCTAATCTTCTTTTGGGAAGACATAAGACTAAACGCCCTGCTTTTCTGTGCAGAAATAGTATTATATACTATAATGGATTCTAGGTAAGTTTCTTTCAGAGAAGTTAAAAATGATGAAGAATGCAGTACCTCTGGGTCTGACTCTGTAAATAGTCTTGAATCAATGTTTTATTTAAATAGAACTCAGAGTATAAACCATGCAGATTTAGAAGAAGTTGAAATAAATCCTCAAGCCGCATGGAAATTACCGCCGATATCTCCAAGTAAAGTCTACCAAGACCTAACCATGTTCCATCTTAAAGCCGTGACTAGAGTATTTGTTAAAGAATCAATAAGTACAATACAGCAGATTAGTGATGTTACTCAAACAATTTCCCTATTAAATCCAAAAGAGATTCAAAAGGAAGCTAAGAAACATGGAACAAACTTCCTGCATTTTGGATGTATCAGAATCGGAATAAATGCTCTCGTCCATAAAGGAATAGATGCCTATG
>SNQJ01S0017643.1:173656-200824 GCA_010110895.2 Picea sitchensis | reverse complement strand
TGTTCCAGTCACTCATTATCTGGATGATAATACTCCCTGGGAAGAGTTTGAAAGAAATTGGATACCAGAATGGCAATTCAGAGCTTCAGATGAAGTTGAGTTGGGATTGCCTGGATTTTCAAGAAATAATAATATTAATGTACTGCCCCCTCAACATATACTTGGAAGAATGCATCAGTCTTCAACTTCCTCATCCAGGGCAAAATTAATTGAAATGGGAGATTTAAGCAGACTTAGATATGCAAACAGAGAATGGTTTGATCATCAAACCCAAAGATGGGAATAAACTCCTGCATATCATTTCTTCCGGATTAATCGAATGAGAACCATTCAAGATTGGCCTAACAGAGATCCAGAAGAAAAACTATTCAATATAACTTATCATCAGTACAAAGCAATTTGGTTTAACATTTGTCTCTGGACAAACAGATAAAAATATTATTACTGTATGATTAAGTTTGCAGTTACTTTTGTTCTTGAACCTGAACCTGAATGGATTATGGAATGGTGGAGTAAATTTGGGATACATCTAGTAAATATTCATCCCCGAGTATCTGATACTGCAAAAATGTTCCTTTTTCCAAATAGAAGATCGGATACTCTAAAGGATCTGTACTGAGAAGAAGAATACAAAATGGTGTTTGTAACGGAAAGACATCCTTGGGTGATCCGTACAAAATTCATTCTTCATCAAGAAGAAGAAAGAAATGAAGATCAAAAATTATACAGGGAAATTTATACCCAGCATTGGGACCCATATAATTTCCGACACTTCCATGATCATCCATTAGAATAAAGGTTTTGTGGGTTTACACCTTAAAACTCCACCGTGTAATAATTCATGTGTAAATGGCCGACAGTGGTGCCATTCGGGTTCCATGGGTTGCCGTCATTAAACTCCACTTTTTACATAGTGTTGTCATCTCAATAATGAGAATCTTGGAAACTCGGAGCACTTCTCCGACTTTTGGTGCGGATTGACCCACATTTCCAAGATGCTCTACTATTTATCACATGTTGTCCTCTTTTATGTCATATATGTTTGTACTCTGGTCAGGGAATCTTACGTGACAACCCTGTCAGGTCTACTGTTTATCATGTGACATGGTACTCTGGTTGAGGAATCTTGCACGACTCCCTCGTCAGATCTACTGTTTAAATCTACTTTCGGTGGATTTATTATTAAAATAATGATTTGGTCAGAGATTCCTGCGTGAATATGTGTGTCGAATCCTAAAAGTAAGATTGAGTGGAAGACATGTAGGACCACTTGTCTATTCAGGTCTTAGCTTCATGATGACTCTTTCTCCCGAAATTCCTATAAAAGAAGGAGGAGAGCTCATTATATTCATTCCCGAATTTGTGAGTTGTGAGTTAGTTAGTCTTAGGTTCTAAGCTTCCCTTCTATCTGAAGCTTTGTGTCTTTCTGTCTATAAGTCTGTAAGTCTGTGAGTCGAGCGAAGAGCATCCTGCTCCGAGTCTGTTATCAGTGCCTCTGGGACATATTGTAATACCCGAAAGCTTTTATGCTCTGATAATATAAAGACTTCTGCTTGTTATTCATCTCTGATGCTTGTCTATTGTCTCTCTATTATGCACACATTGTGACTTCATTTATTTTCCTGTATTTGCATCTGTTGTTCCTTGGTACTGCTAAGGCATAGTTCACTCACCCAGCTAGTAAGGTTGCTGGTAGTCTAGTGTAAGGCGTCGATGGATCCGTGGTAGTAAGTCCCGCTAGGCAGGAGGCCGCTAAGGGCAGTTGTAGCTGTGAAAAGTCGTTGAAAACTAGTTATAGGCTTCAAATAGAGCTGCAAAAGCACCGATGGACTTTGAGTGGTGTGGTTCAAAATGATAAGCAGAGTAAAGCGATTAACTCGACGATATTGGTTCTGACGAAAGTAGCAGAAACCAGAAGACCAGATGGTGAAGGGAGATTGCGCATGAGACAAGCAGTCAATACGTCAAGCTTCATTCTCTGACAGAGGAGGCCCCTGACAAAGCTGCGTGGTGCAGTTTTACAAATGGTATCAGATCCATGCACTCATTTTCAACCCAGGTACGATATCAGACTCTCTTAGATCTGATATAGCTATTCACTCTATGTTTTGTTTGTGTGATACTTCTTTTGTGTAAAGTCTTTGTGTGATCCATAAGGAATCCAGTGCCGTATCAAGAGTCTTGGGCTGTTTAAAGGCATAGTTTCCACTCTTGCGACACATTTGAGGCCGTACCAGTAGTCTCGGGCTGTTTAAAGGCACAGTTTCCACTACTGCGACCTCCTGAAAGATTTGTTAGTTTCTGCCTAAGCAGTCGGCCAGGAGCCTGTCTAATCTTCTTTCGGGAAGACATAAGACTAAACGCCCTGCTTTTCTGTGCAGATATAGTGATATCTACTATTATAGATTCCTCTGCAAATGTCTGATCTGTATATAATACTATAGATTCTTCTGCATCTACTTCAGAAAACTCTTTATGTTTTATGATTCATTACATGCCTTCAATAGAATCATTGGATCCTAGAATCAAAGACATTTACAAAGGCATGAGACCACCTGGTACTCCTAAGTATGGGTTAGGATATACTGAACAATGTGACACCGTTATCCCAGACTGTAGATTTACATATCCTTTACCCAATGATATAAAAAGACCATCTGTAAATGAAATTCATAAATTTCATACAGTCATGAAAGGATGCCAGAAAGGATCTATTCCTGAGGAATGGATTAAAAGAATGTTGAACTGGGATTTGTTTACAAATCCTGAGACAAAAGAATTTGATACAGTCACTGCAGATTCTGAAAAATTAAGACTGTCAAAAGAATGGAAATATTTCATGTCTGAAGAAGATAACTGGATTTCCTTCTTTGAATGGAGGAAATTAAAACAAAACCCAATAGTCCAAATGATAGGAGAAATCTCTGAATCTACTTCTCCAAAGCATAAGTGGAAAAGCCTTGATGGTAGAATTGTTGAATCAAATTCCACTTTTCCCCCTTTCAAAGGAATTGTACTAGAAGACAATTATAAACAAGTTAGAGCAATTCCTCTATTACTCTTAGAAGNAATTTGAGCACTCCAATCATAATCCTAGAACAAATCTACCCCCACCAAAATCCATTGCCAAAGACCAGTGTCCTCATCCTCAATGTTCTGACATTCCTTTCCCACATGATTCACATGTGTTGGTTATCCATGATAACCTTTGTGTAGAAATAAATTTGAGAAAAGAATCATCTTTCACTCCAAAAGATACTAGAAGGCCATCCTCTTCAGAAATCAAAATTTTTTTGTCTCTTTCCAAAGGATGCAAAAAAGATTTTGTAAAAGCAGAATGGATGAAAGAAATGTTGAATTGGGATATATTTTCCCATCCAGACACAAGAGAATTTTCTAAAAGGACTTCAAATAAAGAAAAAATCAGACTAGCCCAAGATTGGAAAGATTTTATGGAAAAAGAGAATCTTTATATTTCTTTCTATGAATGGAACAAAAGAAAAAATCCCCAAACTTATTCTTGGAAGTTAACTCCTCAAAGAGCTAGTCTTACCAGTTGTTCCGTTCAGTCTCTTTCTATTTCTGATATAGGAAGAGAAATTAACAAGATCAAGAAGTCCATGAAAAACATATCTGATCAAAAGAAAGAAAATGAAGATGACAGTCTCCAAGTCCAACATCAAAAATATCATGTCTTGATTGAACTCAAAAGTCAAGACTTAAATTTTAGATTAAAGACATTGATTGACACTGGATCAGATTTAAACATGCTAAACAAGCATGTCATTCCTATTTCTTTATGGAAAAAAACTCAAGCTACGGTTGTAGGATTGGGAAATATTCCCAATGATATTTCCTTTCAGATTCCAGAAGCTATTCTCTGCTTCCAAGAATATTGTCTCAAGATGAAATTTCTCTTAGCAGAAATACCAGTAGCTTGTATCCTTGGTACTCCTTTCCTTGCAGCAGTATCACCTCATGGTTCTACCATGGTGACTCCAGAAAAACCAGGATACTTCATCACAATTCCTTCTCCACAAGGAAAAGTGACAGTTAAACTTCCTTTTGTTTCTACTCCAAGAATCTCAGATGTTGTTCAGCTAACTTTTAGAAAGAATGAAACACTAAAAGAATTGCAGCAAGTCCAAATAGCTACCAGAATCAGAGATCAGCTAAAGAAGGAAGAAATTCAAGAAAAAATCTTTCTGTTAAAACAAGATTTTATCAACTCAGTCTGCTCAGAGAATCCTACTGCCTTTTGGAAGCAGAAGAAACATGAAGTCTCTCTCCCCTATAGAGAAGACTATCAAGGTAAGCCTTGTAAAAGCAGAGCTATTCCAATGAATGTTGAATATCAAAAGCTATGTGCCGAAGAGATTAAGGGTTTACTTGAGAAAGAACTTATTAGAGAATCTACTAGTCCTTGAAATTGTTATGGTTTCTATGTGAACAAACATTCGGAACAAAAAAGAGGCATCCCCGGGCTAGTAGTGAATTACAAACCCTTGAATAAAGTCTTAGCTGATGATACATACCCTATTCCAAATAAAAGCAGTTTAGTTACTAGAATTGCAGGGGCCAAAATCTTCTCAAAATTTGATCTAAAATCTGGATTTTGGCAAGTTGCCATCAAAGAAAAGGATAAATTCAAGACTGCTTTTAATGTTCCCACTGGGCATTATGAATGGAATGTAATGTCATTCGGGTTAAAAAATGCCCCTGCCAAATTTCAAAGGGTGATGGATGATACCCTTAAGCCATATTTTGATTGGCTTATTGTCTATATTGATGATATTTTAGTCTTTTCTTCATCCATTGATCAACATTTCAAACATCTAAAAAAGCTTTTACAGGTGATTCAGCAAGCTGGCCTAGTTTTATCAAAGAAAAAGATTGAGCTTTTCCAAACACAAATAAAGTTTCTTGGCCACACCATTGACAATGGCCAGATAACTCTACAAACTCATGCTGTGGAATTTGCAGATAAATTTCCAGACAAAATTCTTGACAAAACACAGCTACAAAGATTTTTGGGAAGCCTGAACTACATAAGCCATTTTTACAAAAAATGTGCCCATGATCGGAAGCTTCTAAATGATAGGCTAAAGAAAGATCCAAGTCCTTGGACAGAAGCTCATACCCAAGCTGTAAGGAATATCAAGGCGAAAACCAAAAATCTCCCAATTTTTCATATCTCTGATGATGAACTCCCTAAGATAGTAGAAACAGATTCCAGTAATATTGGATGGGGAGCAGTGTTGAAACAAGTCAGAGATAAAGGAAAAGAAGAAGTAATCCAATTTGCTTATGGGTTATGGCAAGCAGCAGAAAAGAATTATTCTTCTCTGGATAAGGAGATTAAAGCTGCTTTGAATGCCATTCATAAATTTGAAATTTATTTGATTTACAAAAAATTTCTTTGAAGGACTGATGTTGCAGCAATGAATAAAGTCCTTAACAAAGACTTGAAAAATCTTGGTGATTCAAAATTTGCTAGATGGCAAGCTCTTTTCAGCAATTTTGACTTTGCTATAGAGCATATTAAAGGATCACATAATTCTATTCCATATTTCTTAAGCAGAGAACATTTACAAAATGCTTGTCTACTAATCTCTGTATAGCTAAGGGATGGAGTGGAAAGAATAATAGAAGTCCCTGACTCTCTGCAATGGGAATCATATTCAACAAGTTGGGTGCCTCAATGGGAATTAAGAAGCACTGAAATTCTTTCACAAACAACCCAGGTCTCATATTCAAATCTAGTGCCTGAAATAAGAGGAAGGAGAATTTCAAATGTGTTGACTCCCATAGTCGCCTTAACAAATGAAAGAGCAATCCAAGCACAAAATACTCTAGCAGAATTTTTTCATGATATAGTTCAAATCTGGGATATCAGAGATGACAATCATCATCAAAAATATTTCTGTCTAAATAGACCCAGATTATTATCTCAATGGCCTGAAAGGAATCCCAACATTTGAGGAAATAATAACAAATTTTATGGTTTGCTTCCACATTATCAAAATACTAATAATTTAAACAGGAGTTCACGTTATAATTTTTGGAAATTGTTATTTGTTTTTATGTAAATTTATATTTATATTATTCATTTATATATGATATTTGTTTTTATGTAAATTTATATTTATATTATTCATTTATATTTATATATGATATTTGTTTTTTTAATGATGATGATGATGATGATTAGCGTCTACTAAGACCGAATTGGTTTATCAGACCTTAAGAGGGTAAGTGATTACTTGTGATTCCTTAGAATGGTGTTTGTATGCTTGAAAAGAATTAAGAGAAGCTTTCCAAGATCACTATACTTTTGTTGAGTTAAGAGGTTAAGAAGGTTGGTAGTGTGACAAATATTTTGAAAATGAGATCTAATATGGGTATAGGCTGAACAATCTAAGAGAAGGTGATTTTCATCTTCAACCCTCTTAGTGTCCCAAAGGTGACACACTCTTTCATCCCATCGTGTTTTAGGAATTGATCAACGCCCAGTTTCACTATGGAGCTCGTGAGAATTTTTTCTTATCTTAACAATGTTTATTTTTTTCTTTAC
The DNA here is from genome assembly GCA_010110895.2 of Picea sitchensis. NCBI lineage: Eukaryota > Viridiplantae > Streptophyta > Pinopsida > Pinales > Pinaceae > Picea > Picea sitchensis. The sequence goes on along the minus strand of SNQJ01S0017643.1, from coordinate 194,250 downwards.
ACTTGGCAAAACAGATAGATAATTTTGATCTTCTAGATTAGATTTGATTACATCCTTATAATATCTTAATTTTACTTTTTCCTCTAACTCTTTATTACACCACATTTTCTCCTTAAATTTTGATTTGACATTTTTTTAATAGTATCTTTATTCTACAAAATCCAGTGTCTTCCATGATTCTCCAGTAGTTTATCCAAGACTAGGCATATTTATGCTCGGGCACATTTGAGTCGATGGTGGTTATGACTCGATTTTGAAGCAATTTTAGGAAGCCTCTTGTCTTCCATGTTGTTTAACTTGTTCTTATACATTAGGTATCTAGTCATAGCCATGCTCTCAATGGGGAAGAGGCTTGTTTCTAAGAGGAGGATGGGATAGGACATATTTCCTTTAATACATAACCAATGAATGCATAACCAACATTTACATCACAAACTACATCAAAACAATTTAAATGATACAATAATTTTTAATATTAATACATCACAAACTACATCAAAACAATTTAAATGATACAATAATTTTTAATATTAATATTTCTGTTTTACATCAATTTTATAATAACATTGTATTTAAAGGATAATGATAAAATATATTTTAATATTGATGTTTTTGTTTTACCAATTAAATCTTAGTGGACGTTAATCATCATCATCATCATTTAAAGGATGATGATAAAATATATTTTGATATTAATATTTTTGTTTTACATAAATTTTGTAATATAGTATTTATTTATAATTAAAGGATGATTTAGTGAATGATTTTTTTTATTTATTTAAAAAAAAACGATATTACAAATTAGATAAAAATAAAAAAAATAGTCTTTATTCAGAAAACATGGAACCATTTATTATATATTGTTTCTAGGTTGCTAAACAATTTACAAACAAATCAAAAAAGCAAATTAGGAAGAAACTACACTAAATTTTGATATAGTGCATTAAATAAAAACATAATCTTTATTAAAAATGTAACCATTTATTATATATTGTTTTTGGGATGTTAATCAATTGGAAAAAATCAAGAAAGAACAAAATTTCACATGAAGAAACCGCAATAAATAACTACAATAAATTTTGATATAGTGCATTAAATAAAAAAAAATACTCTTTATTCAAAAAAGCATGCAACCATTTATCATATATTGTTTTTGGGATGTTAATCAATTGGCAAACAAATCAAGAAAGCACAAAAATTCACATGAAGAAACCGCAATAATTAATTTTGAAATATAATTAATTTTGAAATAGTGCATTACAAATTAATGGAGAATATTAAATCAATTTTTAAGTTATATAATTTTGTTAATATAATTTTTATAAAATTTAAATTTTGATATAGTATATTGAAAATTAATAAAATTCAAATTTCCAATTTTTAAGGTGTCTAATGTTTTTTACATAACTTTTATAAAAATCTTTAATAATGATTTATTTTTTATTTTTATTTTTTTTAATAGGTAAAATTGTTTGAATACATTAGAATTTAAATAATAAAACTTATAGAAATAAAAAATATAGTATAGTGTATTTGTATAAAAAATAATTAAAAAAAAAAATACTAAAATTACCACTCTTGTATTATTGATGTTCATGGTTATGGAGTTTATCAATAATCGTTAATTTTAATCACAAATACTCCTTTATAATGTAACGGCTTCGATCGTTACTATACAAAAACAAAAATGATGTATAATAGGTAATTAGGACAAAACGTTATGATACAAAAATGATGTATACTAGCACAAAACGTCAACAATAAAGCCATAGCGACACGACTCGATGATATCATAATGAATGAATTTAACACGACACGACTTGATGATATCATAATGAATGAATTTCACGCGACACATAAACATAAAAATCATAGCATATTAGCACATCATGAATCTTGAAGCAATTTATGAACATTTACTGAGATAAAGAATATAAATGACTACCCACTCACCATACCCTCGGGGATGATTTTAGGGGCTAAATTTCGCTCATGGGCTAATTTTCCATGGTTTTTCCCAAAAAAGATTCGTTGTTCTAAAAATGATTCACCCAAATTCTATATGATAAAATTATTTTAACTTAAAAATCGCCAAAATTTTATACAAACTATATAAAATCCTTAGAAATTTTAATATTTTTATAAAAATGTCGCCAAACATTTATATTTGGAATATGAAGAATTAGTAAGATTCGCCATGATTTCTACATTTTAAAATAAATTTCCATCTTTAAAATCATCCCTGCCTAGCCTGCAATGGTTAGGACCTCCAAGACACATAAGCAATGCTCAAGCCCAGTTTCTCATTGATTTTTACTATTTAAGGTCTCAGGGCTCGCGATTGTTCTAAGGAACAAGGAGGTGTCTACATCCCACCCAACACAATCAAGTCCAATCTGACTAAACTAAATAACATCACAACGATCATCCAGGCGTGAAAGCATTCAAATAAACCATCATATGTAACATAAAATTCCATGGCGCAAGATAACTTAAATAAGAAATCCATCTAGCAATGACATAAGCTGAGGCACAATAATCTACTTATTTGTATTTTTAGGCACCAACAACATTACTTAATCTCCAGGCACGCGGTAAAATCCTTCATCAAATTACAATAATTAACATCATCATCAGGGTAAGGACATGACTCAATGCCAAGTTATCATAATCACTTATCGATCAATGCGCACAATGATACAATCATAAGGAATCATACTGCCACATTGTGACAAGTGCAATAGTAAAATAAGGCGTAAACATAAACAAATTCTAAACTATCATTCATGACATAAAATCTATTGCGTCAAAAGTCCAAAACTTAAAATGGCATACATTATATGAAATCTATAAACAAAAACACTCTAATCAATTAAGTTAATCATCGACACAGGGTAACTACATTCAATACTTTTTAATTGCGCAAAAGTCTAAGATCTAACCATCATAAAAATTCACAAGAGCAAATGGCCAAGCTCTACAATCATCATTCACACATGAAAAATCGATGCGTGCAAGGAGTCTACATCCCATGTCGAAATTGAGCGTGAGCCTTCAATTCAACAATTAATCAATACTTATTTTATTCAATCGACAAGTGTCCATTTTAATTAACTTCAAATTCCCTAGGTTGTGTTTTTCCACTGGCAGGATTTATTGGGAAATAATATTATCATTCACTTTTGCGCAGCAGGGTTACTATGTCCACCCTAGCAACTGATGGTGGGAGTAAGGGTTAGGAGCATAGTTGCTTAATCATAGAAGAAGGTTTATTTATAAACCAAGCACCTTTACAATAAACTGAATTAAAATTGAAATCTAAATTAACATTGTAAATTGAAATACATTCTTATTTATATTGCCACTGAATTTAAAAGTAACTACATTATATTCTATAATACAATTTGTGACCCAAATTAGAAATTTAACGGAATATAATTTTAGAAAGGAATTAAAATGAATTAAAATTTAACTGTAATATAAATTCAACTGATTTATATCCTGAGTTATAATTGCATCTCACATTATAATTCCAACTTTATAATTGCAAGCGGAATTAGAATTAAACTGGAAAATCATTCAACTGAATTCTATTCCGAGTTATCGATTGCATCTGACATTATAATTCTAATTCTATAATTGCAACGGAATTAGAATTAAACTAGAAAATCGTGCAACTAAATTCTATTATGAGTTATAGATTGTGTGTGACATTAAAATTCTAATTCTATAATTGCAAACAGAATTAGAAATTAAATTGGAAAATCGTGCAACTGAATTCTATTCTGAGTTATAGATTGCGTCTGACATTAAAATTTTAATTTTATAATTGCAACGGAATTAGAAATTAAATTGGAAAATCGTGCAACTGAATTCTATTCTGATTTATAGATTACGGATCACATTAAAATTCTATTTCTATAATTGCAACGAAATTAGAAATTAAACGAGAGTAACATTCAACTCAAATATAATCGATGTTTAATTTCATAAATTCACTCAGCCACCGAGAAGGGACCTACGAGTTAAGAAGGATGAAGATCGTGGTTTTGAAAAGGGGTGTCAATAGTAAAACACGTCAATCCTCCATGCAAGCTGGCGTAGCTTTAAAAACCAACGAATCATATGCTGGCAAACGCTAGGTGAATGGAACCCACGCTAAAAATGCTTAACAAAGATAATTAAAGTCTCGGAGATAAAATGAAGTAAAGGAGACTGCGTAGAGGGTGTTCTGGGTGAAATACAAACCCGAGTGAAAAAACAAGGTAAAAGAAGACTTCGCAGAGGGAGTTATGGGTGCAATACAAGCCCGAGTGTAAAATGAGGTAAAAGGAGACAGCGCAGAGGGAGTTATGGGCACAATACAATATAAGCCAGAGTGTAAATCGTTTTTTTTTTGTCGAGTATACAAAACAAAAACACCCCGCAACCCAATATCAACACGCAATCCCAATTCTTATTTTTATCTTGTTTTATATATATAAATAAATAAAAGAAACGAAAACCCCATGCACTCCCAATCTCAACACGTAATCCCAATTCTTATTTATCTTGTTGTATAAGAAAAATAAATAAAAACCCCATGCACTTCCAATCTCAACACGTAATCCCAATTCTTATTTTTATCTTGTTTTATAAGAAAACAAAAACGTCAATTCTCTTCTAAATGGAAGCCTACAGGAAACACAAGGGTAAGGGAAGGGTGTCCCAAGGTCTGGAATCTTTTTGAGAGAGTGCAACAAGAAAAACAACGCAGAAATCCATAAGGCACGAAGATATATGAAAGGAATCTGGAACGTAGAGAACGTAGAGATTGAAACTAGTTTTACAAGCTGGGCGAATAAGACGCAAACACTCAAGCAGGAAGAGTAAGTAAGATGCAACAATATTGAAGGAAAAACGCAAGCCTTTAAGGTAAAACCATGAGCCTCTTCACTATCACCTCTTCACTATCAGGTCAATAGAACAAGTGCACACACACACATCCAGCTTCAGGGAACCATTACAGTTTTCATCAACGTATAAATTCACATACAATTTTTAACTATGTTCAAATGCAATTTACCGTAACTGAAGGTGTTGAATCCGAAGTGGCTATTCCATGCCTGTGCTCCGTCCAGCATTTGCTTTCTAACCACTGAGACCTAATCGGTACCTCCTAGCCAATGCTAGGGGTACTCTTCTTCCCCCTAAACTCCCGGAGCTTCAAAGGGGTCATGCACACAACCAAAGAAAGCTAGCTCCCAGCTCACTTCAAATCCCTATTTGAGCTAGGTATCCCAACTCCCACAAGAAAAATCAGTCAAGCGAAAAAAAATCCGACAGCATAACGTTACCCATATCAAACGTGATACATTCCTCTCCTCTGTCATTTCTTTTATAGAGTTATCTTCGTGACTAGTTGCCAAAATGCACATTAAACCCTTTTTATTAAATTTTTATTAGGAAAATTCTCCCCCGTACACTTGTCACCCGATCCCTTAATTGCACCAGCAATTCATTTAATTAATTAAATTAATTTTCCAATTTCCCTCACCCACCTAAAAGTATTCCTAGAAATTATCCTCGATGTCCCTTTATTTCCTCACATTCCCTTAATGACTGACACATTTCTTAAATCTTAGTTGAGTTCTAAATTGGAAAGTTCTCTAAACTAAATTCCCTTATATGTTCCACATTCATTTTCTATTTAAGTTTCCCCTTTTTGGTCTCAGTTCTAAATTAACATGTTTTTCACATAGCCAACAATTAAATTTTTGATAAATTCTTTCTCCTTTCTTTTTTTAAATTTGATTTTTATTCATCCCCCCTTTATTAATTGATTAATTAGTTTTAGTCCTTATACCCCAATTACACCTATGCTCTAATTTCAACTAGGCTTAGCAAAATTGTTTTTAAGAGAAATTTTATAATTTTTAAACTTTACTGAGACAACATTTATTTTAAGGTTGACCAGGTCAAAATGAGATATTGGTCTCTAGGTACCTAGGTTCATTGACTCACCAGTGTTAAAAACCATGACGTGCCCATCAAGACGCACTACGTGCTCCAAGGGTTCCACTCTCCTTCATTCAAGTTTCATTTATGTGACTTTCCCTTCAAGATGCACTACGTGCTCCAAGGGTGCCACTTGCCTTTTGACCGATTTTGGTAGACGTCCTCCCTTGAAGTCAATAGTCCATCAAATGAACTTGTGGGAGACTAAGGGCCTCTAAGGAATAAGGACCCTGCCTTATTGTGTGCCCCTTAGAATCTTCATGAGCGACTGTCTCACTATTCCCTCACGACATCGTGGATCTCTCAAACTAGGTAATTGTTAACCTACAGTTTGAGCCATGGCGAGAGTGATAGTAGGTTGTGGCAGGGTTGCTTCCACACCTCTCCCGCAATATCTCTGGTTGTCGTGCATGACCCCTTTCATCCAAATGTGAGTCTGATTAGAAATCAATCGTCAGCCTGCATCCATCAACGAAACATGTCAACGATCCAAAATCAACATCATAATATACCAGTCATATGTCACATATGTAATAACATAAATAATCAAACCATAAACAGTCCACTCCTTGACTTGATCCGGAGTCCAAGGAGGTCCATCAATGCCATCAACATCCTCAATCTATCCAGAGTCCTACACACTTAGGAGAAACCAATCAATAGCACCTGTCTATACATGATAACATAACATAACATCATAAATCACAATCTCATAATCAGAACTCATAAGAGAAGAACTCAATCATATAATGAACCAGATCACTTGAACACAAGTGTAATCAAAGAATAAGTCACATAAGGTGCGAGCAAGAGTGGGATGTTACATACACCCCCTCTTGTTTTAAACTTTGTCCCAAGTTTTCACAAGTGCAGAAATAAGTATCTAACAATATATAAACGTCTAGCCATCAAACAAAAATGGAAAATGCTAACGCATATCATATGTGTCGTCTCAGGTAGCCGAGTGCAGACTATAATTGTCCCAATGGACCTTCACCTGATCGACTGTTTGACACCATAGTTGTCGAATGTGATGGTCTAGAATGTGGATTGGCTGCACCATGAGTGCACCCTCATACGATACCTACAAAGAACTCATGTCAATCACATGTGTAGGATCACTAACATAATATCTCAAGACAGATACATGAAAAACATCGTGCATATGCCTCAAAGAAATAGGTAAGTCTACTCGATAGGCCACGATCCCCTTCCTTTCCACAACCTTGAAAGGTCCCACGAACCTAGGATATATTTTAGCACCCTTTCCAAACTTGATCGAACTCTTGTTTGGTTTCACCCGCAATAAGACTCGATCACCAACTTCATAACTCTTCTGTCAATCCTGCGCTTCCTTGATCCTCTGTCTTATTGTTTTCATTTTCCCTTCCATTTCTTGGATCACTTCTGGTCCTACAAGGATTCTATCCTCAATTCTATCCCAACTCAAAGGCGTCTGACATGGTCGCCCATAAAGAAACTCAAAGTACGTCATCTTAATGGTGCTTATATAACTATTGTTGTATGAAAACTATACCAGTGGAAAGAAATATTCCCAACGCTTATGTTGGTCCATCATGTACATATACAACATGTCCTCCAAGATTTGGTTTGTTCGTTCGGTCTTCCCATCTGTCTCCAGGTGATATGCAGTACTAAAATTAAGTTGGTTTTCTAAGGCCTCCTGGAAACTAGTCCAAAATCATCTTGTAAACATCGATCCTTGATCAGATATGATCCTCTTAGGCACTCCATGCAACCTCACAATATCGTTGATGAAAAATCTAGCTAATTTTGGCTCCCGATACATTGTACGCATAGGAATAAAATGAACACTCTTCATCAGAGTGTCAACTACCACAAAAATCGAGTCATGCCTCCTTATCGTTAGTTGAAATCCAACAATGAAATCCATCAAAATGACCTCCCATTTTGATTCTGGAATAGCATGTGGTTGTAGTAATATTTCTGGATGTCTATGTTCATCCTTCACTTGCTGAAATTCTAGACATCTTACCACGTAGTTGAATATGTATGTCTTCATGCCTTTCGAGAATAATAAGGGTTTAAGGTCCTCCCTCATCTTTGTGACTCTTGTATGATCCATGTACACTTCTCTATGAGCTTCATTTAAGATCAAGCTTTTCAACTCTTCATTGGGCGATACATAAATCTGGTTATTATATCTCATTAATATGTCGTTTTCCATAGTAAATCCCTCAAATTTTGGTGCCAACATGGTGTTCTTTCCGATAAATTCCTTAACCTCTTTATACCAGTCATCGTCGTGTTGTAAAGTTAGAATCATTTCACGTATATTTGTCTAAAGAGGTATCACCAAAAATATGTGTGGTCTCTGACTCAACGCATCAACCACTCTGTTCATTGTTCATTATATGTAGTTAATGTTGAAATCGTACTCGCTAAGCAATTTCGACCAACGAATTTGTCGTGAGTTTAAGTATCCTTGTGTAAAAATGTGTTGTAAACCACTATTGGAAAACTAAGAGGGCATGTGAATCAGTTGTTATCGTGCTTAAACAATTATGCGTGTTTTAAATTCTTTGCAGAGCACTTAATGACAATCACAATAATACAGGGAAGTAAGTAATAGAACATTCAACATCATTCTCAGATATGAAATATACAGAGACAGATATTTCCTGAGGAAACCCATAAAGGGTAAAACCTCTTCTTCTTTATATGATAAGTAATCTTTACATTCTGTACATTATCATACATATGAGCTCCAACTCATTGTGAGGCTACAACCTCTGTAATGAAAGCTGCAACTTGTTGAGAGCACCAACTCTCTATTTTCTCTAGCACCTACTAGAAGGAAGCACCAACTCCCTGGTTTCTCTAGCACCCACTAGAAGGAAGCACCAAATCCCTAAGTGTTCCAGCACCAACTTGATGGAAGCACCAACTTCCAGTCACACAGGCACCAACCTGTATAATAGAGAACAACAGTTCTCCCTTGCACCACCCTGCCACCCTGGTTTCTCTGGCTGCAACCAGATGGAAGCTACAACTCCTTGTGTTCAAGCACCCACTTGAACCTCTGAGGACAACAGTCCTCCCTAGCACCTCCCTTCCACCATGAAATATAAAGTTTGTTATATATATAAATTTATCACAGTGATACAATATTTATCATTGGCTTACTAGGCTTATCATTGTTCTGCTAAGCTGCTCTGCTCTCCTGTATCATTGTCTCTCTGTCTACATCTTCTTGCAATTTCTGATCATCTGTTTTTCTCTACAAGAGCACCTCAGCCTTCCTTTAATGTCTCACTATATTGCTGCACACATCCTTGTGCTTTCTGTGCTTCTGCCTTTTATACTCTATGCACCATGTCCATTCCATGCACCATTCCTCTTCTCTGTGTTTCAGCTGTTGCACACACCTCCTTATACTCACCTGAATAACTCTCAACAACAACAACCCTCATCTCTTCTTTTTTCTATATACTTATAGTCTTTGATCCCCTTGTGCCTCCTCTCTCGCTATGCTTCTGCATGCTTTCTCCATGTCGAGTGATCTGCCTGATCATAATTGCAACTCTTCAGCTTCTCTGGTAGTTAAACCCATGTGTCCATCATCACTAGGTGTTATGCCAAGATTCCTTCACCTCTCCAGTAGTCGAGACTCTTCGTCTTCTCTGTTATAGTCGAGCTCAACCTCTTTGTTGCAGTTACAGGCTTCAACACTCTTCTAGTTGTCAATCGCCTCTATGACCAGTCTTCATCCCACTGGTAGATTCCTTGAGACTCTTTAGCTCCTCTGGAAATCACACTCAAGTCTCTTCGAGTCCTCTGGCAGAAGCCATTAGTGGTTTCTAGTAGTTACAGAGAGAACCTTGAAATGGAGCCTATCTATGCTAGCTCCTTCCACTTACGCGACCACCGGCGGTGACCACCGGCTACATCGATATTTCGTCATTTCGGCATTCGGCCTTTCGGTATTCCTGTGGTGAAGATTTATCTTGACACTCATTGTCGTGATCCCCAAAACTCTGAAAAACAAGGAGCTTAGATGGACTAGCTTCGATCATTTCGACATTTCGATTTTCGCCACTTCGCGATTTCGCATGTCATGAGTTCCTATTGCGAGGCATCTCAACTCTCCAAGTCACGATCCCCAAAACTCCGAAAAAGGATCTTAACTCTTCGAGCTCTTCTCTATAGCTCTTCGATGATGTGACCATCGGCTATGACCATAGCCTTATTCAAAACTGCATTTCACAATTTTTTGTTTCGGCACTTCGGGACTCCTATGATGAAGACTCTCAGGTCTTTATTCCTCCATCTCTCGGTATCTAAAATTGTCCTCCTGCTTTCGGGATTTTTGTGTTTCACATTTCACGATTTAGGGACTCCTGATGATGAAGAGTGTTGACTCTTCCAACTCCCGGTATCCAAAATTGTCCTCCTTCTTTTGGGATTTCGGTGTTTCGCATTTTGTGATTCCAGGACTCTTGATGATGAAGTCTTCCAACTCCCGATATCCGAAACTCCGAAATGGAGTTATTTCCTGGTCTGCAAAACTCTTTGTTTATGAGCCTATTTTGGGATTTAGCCATTTTGCATTTTTCCGTTTCGGCATTTCAGCACTCCTGTGGTGAAGTGTTTCGACACTTCAACTCCCTGTATCTGGGACTCTGAAATGGAGTTATTTCTCAGTCTACAAAACTCTTGTTGATGTTCCTCTTTGGGGATTTTGGGATTCCGGATTTTGCAACTCCGAGACTCCTGTGTTGAAGAGTCTTGACTCTTGACTTCTCAATCTCTTGGTATCCGAAACTTTGAAATGGAGTCGGATCAATGTATTCCGATGTTTCGCATTTCCCCGTTTCGGCATTCTTGTCGTGAGTTTCTTCCTTGACTCCACCAATGCCCGATATCCGAAACTCCGAAATCGAGTTTACGCTTCTGATCTTTCCATGCATCCATCAATGAAACATGTCAGTGATCCAAAATCAACATCATAATATACCAGACATATGTCACATATGTAATAACATAAATACTCAACCCATAAACAATCCACTCCTTGACTTGATTCGAATTACAAGGATGCCCATTGATGCCATCAACATCCTCAATCTATCAAGAGTCCTACACACTTAGGAGAAACTAGTCAATAGCACCTGTCTATACATGATAACATAACATAACATCATAAATCACAATCTCATCATCAGAACTCATAAGAGAAGAACTCAATCATATAATGAACCAAATCACTTGAACACAAGTGTAATCAAAGAATAAGTCACATCAGGTGCGGGCAAGAGCAGGATGTTACATACAACCCCTCTTGTTTTAAACTTTGTCCCAAGTTTTCACAATACACAAGTGCAGAAATAAGTATCTAACAATATATAAATGTCTAGCCATCAAACAAAAATGGAAAATGCTGACGCATATCATATGTGTCATCTCGGGTAGCCGAGTGCAGACTATAATTGTCCCAATGGACCTTCACCTGATCGACTGTTTGACACCATAGTTGCTGAATGTGATGGTCCAGAATGTGGATTGGCTCCACCATGAGTGCACCCTCATACGATACCTACAAAGAACTCATGTCAATCACATGTGTAGGATTACTAACATAATGTCTCAAGACAGATACATGAAAAACATTGTTCATACGCCTCAAAGAAATATGTAAGTCTACTCGATAGGCCACAATCCCCTTCCTTTCCACAACCTCGAAAGGTCCCACAAACCTAGGATATATTTTAGCACCCTTTCCAAACTTGATCGAACTCTTGTTTGATTTCACCTGCAATAAGACTCGATCACCAGCTTCATAACTCTTCTGCCAATCCTGCACTTCCTTGATCCTATGTCTTATTGTTTTCATTTTCCTTTCCATTTCTTGGATCTCTTCTGGTCCTACAAGGATTCTATCCTCAATTCTATCCCAACTCAGAGGCGTCTGATATGGTTGCCCATAAATAAACTCAAATTACGCCATCTTAATGGTGCTTATATAACTATTGTTGTATGCAAACTATACCAGTGGAAAGAAATATTCCCAATGCTTATGTTGGTCCATCATGTACATATACAACATGTCCTCCAAGATTTGGTTTGTTCGTTCAGTCTTCCCGTCTGTCTCTAGGTGATATGCAGTACTAAAATTAAATTGGTCCCCTAAGGCCTCCTGGAAACTAGTCCAAAATCATCTTGTAAACATCGATCCTTGATCGGATATGATCCTCTTAGGCACTCCATGCAACCTCACAATATCGTTGATGAAAACTCTAGCTAATTTTGGCTCCTGATACATTTCCTGATACATTGTATGCACATGGATAAAATGAACACTCTTCATCAGAGTGTCAACTACCACAAAAATCAAGTCATGCCTCCTTATCGTTAGTTGCAATCCAACAATGAAATCCATCGAAATGACCTCCCATTTCGATTCTGGAATAGCATGTGGCTGTAGTAATATTTGCGGATGTCTATGTTCAGCCTTCACTTGCTTAAATTCTAGACATCTTACGACGTAGTTGAATATGTCTGTCTTCATGCCTTTCAAGAATAATAAGGGTTTAAGGTCTTCCCTCATCTTTGTGACACTTGTATGATCCATGTACACTGCTCTATGAGCTTCATTTAAGATCAAACTTTTCAACTCTTCATTGGGCGATACGTAAATCTGGTTATTATATCTCATTAATCTATCGTTTTCCATAGTAAATCCCTCAAATTTTGGTGCCAACATGGTGTTCTTTCTGATAAATTCCTTAACCTATTTATGCCAATCATCGTTGTGTTGTAAAGTTAGAATCATTTCACGCAGATTTGTCTAAAGAGGTATCACCAAAAATATGCATGGTCTCTGACTCAACGCATCAACCACTATGTTCATTGTTCCTTTTATGTAGTTAATGTTGAAATCGTACTCGCTAAGCAGTTCCGACCAACGACTTTATCGCGAGTTTAAGTATCCTTGCGTAAAAATGTGTTGTAAACCACTGTTGGAAAACTGAGAGGGGGGGTGAATCAGTTGTTATCGTGCTTAAACAATTATGCTTGTTTTAAATTCTTTGCAGAGCACTTAATGACAATCACAATAATACAGGGAAGTAAGAAATAGAACATTCAACATCATTCTCACATATGAAATATACAGAGACAGATATTTCCTGAGGAAACCCATAAAGGGTAAAAACCTCTTCTTCTTTATATGATAAGTAATCTTTACATTCTGTACATTATCATAGATATGAGCTCCAACTCATTGTGAGGCTACAACCTCTGTAATGCAAGATGCAACTTGCTCAGAGAACCAACTCTCTGTTTTCTCTAGCACCTAGTAGAAGGAAGCAACAAATCACTGGTTTCTCTAGCACCCACTAGAAGGAAGCACCAACTCTCTAAGTGTTCCAGCACGAACTAGATGGAAGCACCAACTTCCAGTCACACAAGCACCAACCTGTATAACAGAGGACAAAAGTTCTCCCTTGCACCACCCTGCCACCCTGGTTTCTCTGGCTGTAACCAGATGGAAGATACAACTCCCTGTGTTCAAGCACCCACTTGAACGTCTGAGGACAACAGTCCTCCCTAGATATAAAGTTTTCTATATATATAAATTTATCACAGTGATACAATATTTATCATTGGCTTACTAGGCTTATCACTGTTCTACTAAGCTGTTCTGCTCTCCTGTATCATTGTCTCTCTGTCTACATCTTCTTGCGATTTATGATCTTTTGTTTTTTCTCTACAAGAGCACCTCAGCCTTCCTTTAATGTCTCACTGTCTTGTTGCACACATCCTTGCACTTTCTGTGCTTCTTCCTTTTATGCTCTGTGCACCATGTCCTTTCCATGCACCATTTCTCTTCTCTATGTTTCAACTGCTGCACACACCTCCTTATACTATCCTTAATCACTCTCAACAACAATCCTCATCTCTTCTTTGTTATGCATACTTATAGTCTCTGATCGCCTTGTGCCTCCTCTCTCGCCATGTTTCTGCATGCATTCTCCATGTCGAGTGATCTTCCTGATCATAATTGCAACTCTTCAGCTTCTCTAGTAGTTAAACCCATGTGTCCATCATCACTGGGTGTTATGTCGAGATTCCTTCGCCTCTCCAGTAGTTGAGACTCTTCGTCTTCTTTGTTATAGTCGAGCTCAACCTCTTTGTTGCAGTTACAGGCTTCAACACTCTTCTAGTTTTCAATTACCTCTATGACCAGTCTTCATCCCACTGGCAGATTCCTTGAGACTCTTCAGCTCCTCTGGAAATCACACTCAAGTCTCTTCGAGTCCTCTGGCAGAAGCCATCAGTGGTTTCTAGCAGTTACAGAGCGAACCTTGAAATGCAGCCTAGCTATGCTAGCTCCTTCCACTTACGCGACCACCGACAGTGACCACCGGCTACATCGATATTTCGGCATTTCGGCATTCGACCTTTCGGTATGCCTATGGTGAGTGTTATCTTGACACTCATTGTCGTGATCCCCGAAACTCTGAAAAACAAGGAGCTTAGTTGGACTAGCTTCGATCATTTCGACATTTCTCTTTTCGCCACTTCGTGATTTCGCATGTCGCGAGTTCCTGTTGCGAGGCATCTCGACTCTCCAAGTCGTGATCCCCGAAACTTTGAAAAAGGATCTTAACTCTTCGAACTCTTATCTATAGCTCTTTGACAATGTGACCACCGGCTGTGACCACAGCCTTATTCAAAACTGCATTTCGCAATTTCGCGTTTCGGCACTTCGGGACTCCTATGATGAAGAGTCTCGGGTCTTTATTCCTCCATCTCCCAGAATCTAAAACTGTCCTCCTACTTTTGGGATTTCGGCGTTTCACATTTCATGATTCCAGGACTCCTGATGATGAAGAGTCTTGACTCTTCCAACTCCTGGTATCTGAAATTGTCCTCCTTCTTCTAGGATTTGGCGTTTTGCATTTCACGATTCTAGGACTCCTGATGATGAAGAGTCTTGACTCTTCGAACTCCCGGTATCCGAAACTCCGAAATGGAGTTATTTCTCAGTTTGTGAAACTCTTTGTTTATATGCCTATTTTGGGATTTCATCATTTCGCATTTCACCGTTTTGGCATTTTGGCACTCCTGTGGTGAATTGTTTCGACACTTCAACTCCCTGTATCTGGGACTCCGAAATGGAGTTATTTCTCAGTCTACAAAACTCTTGTTGATGTGCCTCTTTCGGGATTTCGTGATTCCAGATTTCGCAACTCTGGGACTCCTGTGTTGAAGAGTCTCGACTCTTGACTTCTCAATCTCTCGGTATCCGAAACTCTGAAATGGAGTCGGATCAACGTATTCTGACGTTTCGCATTTCGTCGTTTCGACATTCTTGTCATGAGTTTCTTCCTTGAATCCTCCAATGCCTGGTATCCGAAACTCCAAAATGGAGTTTACGCTTCTGATCTTTCCATGCAATTATCCCTGCGTTGTTGATCTTCCTTGCCTGCCTGTTTTCCATCAAATAAACAAGCACACTCTTGCACTCTTCGTGCACCTCTGTAGTATCTCTTCTGAGCTTACGTTGTCCCTGTTTTTCCATCGCTGCATACTATGATCTTGCCATCAATGAAAAACACACCTACCTGTAAACATGCCAACAATCTCCTCATTTGGCATTGATGGCAACCCTGAACAACTGCAATAATCTGTTTGGACCTCCAACTGTAGCATCCGGTCCAGACCACTCCTTTTTCTCCCCCTTTGACATCAATGTCAAAGAAAACATGCTCCCCCTGAGCTGTTGCAGTATTTTTAGGAGGTATCAGATATTCAGTCAATACAAAAATCCCCCTAACAGGATGAACTCTCTTAGGTGTGAGACGGGATGACACCCAACTTCTATCAGAGATATTCAAATGGTGTCTTGCCTAGGGGTTTAGTAAATATGTCTGCAATTTGTTCTATGGTTGGAATGTAATCGACCTGAACAACCTGATTGGTGACCTGCTCTCTCAAAAAATGGTATTTTATGGGAATATGCTTGGTCTTGGAGTGGAATACATGATTCTTAGACACACTGATGGCACTAGTGTTATCACAATGAATTGGGATCAGTGCAGTGTATTTTAACAAAGATAATTAAAGTCTCGGGGATAAAATGAAGTAAAGGAGACTGCGTAGAGGGTGTTCTGGGTGAAATACAAGCCCATGTGAAAAAACAAGGTAAAAGAAGACTTTGCAGAGGGAGTTATGGGTGCAATACAAGCCCTGAGTGTAAAATGAGGTAAAAGGAAACCGCGCAGAGGGAGTTATGTGCACAATACAATATAAGCCAGAGTGTAAATTGTTGGTCAAGTCTGATTCACATTTAATAAGTGTGATGATAGGATCCCAAGGAAGCTCCTACCGCCCTTCGAGCAGAAGAGTCTTAAGTAGTTGGTGAAATAAAAAAAATGGAGGAAATCATTTTTTTTGTTGAGTATACAAAACAAAAACACCCGGCAACCCAATATCAACACGCAATCCCAATTCTTATTTTTATCTTGTTTTATATATAAAAATAAATAAAAGAAATGAAAACCCCATGCACTCCCAATCTCAACACGCAATCCCAATTCTTATTTATCTTGTTGTATAAGAAAAATAAATGAAAACCCCATGCACTCCCAATCTCAACACGTAATCCCAATTCTTAATAAGAAAACAAAAACATCAATTCTCTTCTAAAAGGAAGCCTACAAGAAACACAAGGGTAAGGGAAGGGTGTCCCAAGGTCTGTAATCTTTTTGAGAGAGTGCAACAAGAAAAACAACGCAGAAATCCATAAGGCACAAAGATATATGAAAGGAATCTGGAACGTAGAGATAGAAACTAGTTTTACAAGCTGGGCGAATAAGAGGCAAACACTCAAGCATGAAGAGTAAGTAGGATGCAACAATATTGAAGGAAAAATGCAAGCTTTTAAGGTAAAACCATGAGCCTCTTCACTATCAGGTCAATAGAACAAGTGCACTCACATCCAGCTTTAGGGAACCATTACAGTTTTGATCAACATATAAATTCACATACAATTTTTAACTACTTTCAAATGCAATTTACCATAACCGAAGGTGTTGAATCCGAAGTGGCTATCCCATGCTTGTGCTTCGTCCAGCTCTTGCTTTCTAACCGCTGAGACCTAATCGGTACCTCCTAGCCAATGCTAGGGGTATTCTTCTTCCCCCTGATCTCCCTGAGCTTCAAAGGGGCTAGTCATACAACCAAAGAAAGTTAGCTCCTAGCTCACTTCAAATCCCTATTTGAGCTAGGTATCCCAACTCCCACTAGAAAAATCAGTCAAGAGAAAAAAAAATCTGGTAGCATAATGTTACGCATACCAGACATGATCCATTCCCCTCCTCTACCATTTCTTTTATAGAGTTCTCTTCGTGACTAGTTGCCAAAATGCACATTAAATCCTTTTTATTAAATTTTTATTAGGAAAATTCTCCCCCATACACTTGTCACCTGATCCCTTAGTTGCATCAGGAATTCATTTAATTAATTAAATTAATTTTCCAATTTCCCTCACCCACCTAAAATCATTCTTAGAAATTATCCTTGATGTCCCTTTATTTCCTCACATTCCTTTAATGACTGACACCTTTCTTAAATCTTAGTTGATTTCTAAATTGGAAAGTTCTCTAAACTAGATTCTCTTATATGTTCCACATTCCTTTTCTATTTAAGTTTCCCCTTTTTGGTCTAAGTTCTAAATTAACAAGTTTTTCACATAGCCAACAATTAAATTTTTGACAAATTTTTTCTCCTTTCTTTTTTAAAATTTGATTTTTATTCATCCCCCCTTTATTAATTGGTTAATTAGTTTTATCCCTTATACCCCAATTACACCTATGCTCTAATTTCAACTAGGCTTAGCAAAATTGTTTTTAAGATAAATTTTATAATTTTTAAACTTTACTGAGACAACATTTATTTTAAGGTTGGCAGGGTCAAAATGAGATATTGGTCTCTAGGTACCTAGGTTCATTGACTCACCAGTGTTAAAAACCATGACATGTCCGTCAAGACGCACTACGTGCTCCAAGGGTTCCACTCTCCTTCATTCAAGTTTCATTTATGCGACTTTCCCTTCAAGATGCACTACGTGCTCCAAGGGTGCCACTTGCCTTTTGACCGATTTTGGTAGATGTCCTCCCTTGGAGTCAATACTCCGTCAAATGAACTTGTGGGAGACTAAGGGCCTCTAAGGAATAAGGACCCTGCCTTATTGTGTTCCCCTTAGAATTTTCATGAGTGAATGTCTCACTATTCCCTCACGACATCTTGGATCTCTCAAACTAGGTAATTGTTAACCTACAGTTTGAGCCATGACGAGAGTGATAGTAAGTTGTGGTAGGGTTGCTTCCACACCTCTCCCGCAATATCTCTGGTTTTTGTGCATGACCCCTTTCATCCAAATGTGAGTCTGATTAGAAATCAATCGTCAGCCTACATCCATCAACGAAACATGTCAGGGATCCAAAATCAACATCATAATATACCAGTCATATGTCACATATCTAATAACATAAATACTCAAACCGTAAACAATCCACTCCTTGACTTGATCCGGAGTCCAAGGAGGTTCATCGATGCCATCAACATCCTCAATCTATCCAGAGTCCTGCACACTTAGCAGAAACCAGTCACTAGCACCTGTCTATACATGATAACATAACATAACATCATAAATCACAATCTCATCATCGAAACTCATAAGAGAAGAACTCAATCATATAATGAACCAGATCACTTGAACACAAGTGTAATCAAAGAATAAGTCACATCACGTGCGGGAAAAAGCAAGATGTTACATACACCCCCTCTTGTTTTAAACTTTGTCCCAAGTTTTCACAATACACAAGTGTAGAAATAAGTATCTAACAATATATAAATGTCTAGCCATCAAACAAAAATGGAAAATGTTGACGCATATCATATGTGTCGTCTCAGGTAGCCGAGTGTAGACTATAACTATCCCAATGGACCTTCACATGATCGATTCTTCGACACCATAGTTTTCAAATGTGATGGTTGGCTCCACCATGAGTGCACCCTCATACGATACCTACAAAGAACTCATGTCAATCAAATGTGTAGGATCACGAACATAATGTCTCAAGACAGATACATGAAAAACATTGTGCATACGCCTCAAAGAAATAGGTAAGTCTACTCGATAATCCACGATTCCTTTCCTTTCCACAACCTTGAAAGGTCCCATGAACCTAGGATATATTTTAGCACCCTTTCCAAACTTGATCGAACTCTTGTTTGGTTTCACCCTCAATAAGACTTGATCGCCAACTTCATAACTCTTCTGCCAATCCTACGCTTCCTTGATCCTCTGTCTTATTGTTTTCATTTTCCTTTCCATTTCCTGGATTGCTTCTGGTCCTACAAGGATTCTATCATCAATTCAATCCCAACTCAAAGGTGTCTGACATGGTAGCCCATAAAGAAACTCAAATTATGCCATCTTAATGGTGCTTATATAACTATTGTTGTATGCAAACTATACCAGTGGAAAGAAATATTCCCAATGCTTATGCTGGTCCATCACGTACATATATAACATGTCCTCCAAGATTTGGTTTGTTCATTCAGTCTTCCCGTCTGTCTCCAGGTGATATGCAGTACTAAAATTAAGTTGGTTTCCTAAGGCCTCCTGGAAGCTAGTCCAAAATCATCTTGTAAACATCAATCCTTGATCGAATATGATCCTCTTAGGAACTCCATGCAACCTCACAATATCGTTGATGAAAACTCTAGCTAATTTTGGTTCCTGATACATTGTACGCATAGGGATAAAATGAACACTCTTCATTAGAGTGTCAACTACCACAAAAATCGAGTCATGCCTCCTTATCGTTAGTTGCAATCCAACAATGAAATCCATCGAAATGACCTCCCATTTCGATTCTGGAATAGCATGTGGCTGTAGTAATATTTCCGGATGTGTATGTTCAGCCTTCACTTGTTGAAATTCTAGACATCTTACCACATAATTGAATATGTCTGTCTTCATGCCTTTTGAGAATAATAAGGGTTTAAGGTATTCCCTAATCTTTGTGACTCTTGTATGATCCATGTACACTGCTCTATGATCTTCATTTAAGATCAAACTTTTCAACTCTTCATTGGGCGATACGTAAATCTGGTTATTATATCTCATTAATCTGTCGTTTTCCATAGTAAATCCCTCAAATTTTGGTGCCAACATGGTGTTCTTTCCAATAAATTCCTTAACCTCTTATACCAGTCATCATCATGTTGTAAAGTTAGAATCATTTCACGCAGATTTGTCTGAAGAGGTATCACCAAAAATATGCGTGGTCTCTGACTCAATGCATCAACCACTATGTTCATTATTCCTTTAATGTAGTTAATGTTGAAATCGTACTCGCTAAGCAATTCTGACCAACGACTTTGTCATGAGTTTATGTATCCTTGCGTACAAATGTGTTGTAAACCACTATTGGAAAACTGAGAGGGGGGGTGAATCAGTTGTTATCGTGCTTAAACAATTATGCTTGTTTTAAATTCTTTGCAGAGCACTTAATGATAATCACAATAATACAAGGAAG
>SNQJ01S0017643.1:139836-154706 GCA_010110895.2 Picea sitchensis | reverse complement strand
ATCAACATTGATAAATTTATATCAACTTTATATAGAGAAAGTAAAAGAATTATATTTTAGCACATAGGTGCTTTCTAGTTCTCCATATGATAGAGATGTGTAATTCCTTCAATGTTTAATATGGAGTTAACACATGTCATTTTAAAAAATATTGGTAACAAGTAAATATATCAATATCAAATATATATATATATATATAACAATTGAAAGTAAACATTCTTATGATCAAAACATTTGAATGGTGAGTGGGTATGAGGGAAATTTGCAATTCCTTTAGTCCACTTGTGACAAATATATACAAGTTTAGTGGACTTAATAGTTAAGAACATGTGTTTCCTCCTTGAAAGCTACATGTTTAAATAGGGAGAGGGGTGGAGTATGTATACCTTCCTAGACTTTAGGAGTGTAAATAGCATCCCTTGTATGTGAATAAGAATTTACAATCTCATTTTAATAATTTTAAACTTAGATGCTATGGTGGATACAAGGTGAGTGTATGTGCAATTTAAATTTGATTATAAAATTTTGATTGTCATCAAAATGCACTTCCTACATCCAAGTATGAGGAAGATGTGTAATTCCTTCTATAACAAAGCAGGAGATGACATTTAAAAAAATATTTTAACATGGACTTTAAGTAAAATAATTTTATATCAACATTGAAAAATTTATATCAACTTTATATAGAGAAAGTAAAAGAATTATATTTCAACATATAGGTGTTTTCTACTTCTCCACATGAAGAAGATGTGTAATTCCTTCAATGTTTAATATGTAGTTAACACATGTCATTTAAAAAAATATTGGTAACAAGTAAATATCTCAATATCATATATATATATATATATAACAATTGAAAGTAAACATTTTTATGGTCAAAACATTTGAATGGTGAGCGGGTATGAAAGAAATATACAATTCTTTTAGTCCACTTGTGGAAAATATATACAAGTTTAGTGAACTTAATGGTTAAAAATAAGTGTTTCCTCCTTGAAAACAACACGTTCAAATGAGAAGGGTAAAATATGTATACCTTCCTAAACTTTAGGAGTGTAAATAACATCCCTTGTATATGAATAAGAATTTACAATCTCATTTTAATAATTTTAAATAATTGTAAAATTTCAAAAAATAATAATTTGTAATCTAGAACTTTATAAAATGCAAATTTAAAAGTAATATCAAATTTTTGAATCCATTTTATCATTGTTATTTTAACAATTGAAATGGATTTGAATGATTGTTTATATGCCAGATTCCTACTAATGCAAACAATTTAAGAATAAAAGGTGATATATATTAATTAATTTTTGTTCCTTTTGAGAGGGATGCTATTTTAAATAGGGAAGCTAAAATAATAATGTTAAAATAGCATTTTTCTACAGTTTTTAAATCGAACTAGGTCGAAAATCAAACAATTTAGTAAATAAAATCAAATCCATCAGTGTAATATATATTAGTAGTAGTGCAATGTTTGATGTTTATTTATTGCCATAAATTAAACACGGAAAAATATAGAAATTGTCAACCACAGACATATAAAACACAAGTTTACTTTATCTTTCCCTACTCCACGAAAGAAAATAAATAAAGGTAATAAAAAACTGTTTTAATTAGAATATGCATGATGTTTGGCCCTTCCAATAGCCACCGATTCATTATAAAACACAAGTTTAATTTATCTTTACCTACTCTACTAAAGAAAATAAATAAAAGGTGATAAAATAAATAAAATAAAATAGCATCCCACTGAATAAAATAAAACAGTTTAATTTATCTTTGCTAATTCCGCAAGAAAATAAATAAAGATAATAAAAATAACAGTTTTAATTAGAATATGAATGATGTTTGGCCATTCCAATAGCCACCAATTTATTATTGGTTCAATTTCTACCATTTAAAATGGTCAACTCTCCCTTCCAATTCCACAAAGTTTGTTTCCTTTTCAGCTTTTGTTTACGATATATTTCGCCATTCATCATCTGGCGAGCAATATTTTTCTTTTCAAATCTTCCGACTGATTCTTGTAAGTGTGAACGTCATCTAGAATCCCTCCTAATTTGTTGGAAGAAAACAGATAGATTAATGTAATTCAAATTCTTTATGTTATTTATTTTTAGCTTGATTGAAGCTCACTCCCTCGTCTTTCACCTAATAATGGCCTCCTTAGAAGCAATGAGTTTAATGGAAATGGCAATGTGACACTTGAATGTTAAGTGTCTTCAAAACAAATATCCTACTTCATCCACGTATTTTGAAATAAATTTTTTAACATTTTATTTTCTTACATTGGATTTTGAAATTAGTTAAACATGTGTTTTATTGAAATTAGTTGATCATGTATTTTAATATTTTTTTAACATGATAAAGAAATTCTATTTTCAAATTCCTATTGTCACTAACCTGTAATGAGAGATCACTATATTTTTTCACTAATTTAGACTTTAAAATAAACAAATTTGAGACAAATTCTGATTCATAATACTAAAGAAAATAAATATAATTCTCCTAATATATCAGAATTCCTACCTTAAAAAACTCTACAATTCCCTTAATATTTTCAACAACATTTAAATCATTTTTATGGATGAGGAATTTTTCAATAGAATACATAGACTTTTCTGAAGAAATTCACAAAAGGGAAAAATATAAGGACATGGAAAGCTACAAGCAAAAATATTAAAAATTGGAGGGCTTTATCCTCATTCCTCACATCCAAAAGTTGTTCAATTTAGCATTTAAGGAGAGAACTTACCTAAACCCTAGACTCAAAGCCTCATTCCAACTATTTTTTTAAAAAGGGATAAAAAAAATCCCTCTAGTTATAATACCATTATGATTAGCCAATTTTTAGCCAAGATACATGGAATTATGTTGGAAAAGAAGATCAACATATGACTCTAAAAAAGAAAAAAGATACAAATGTAAAGATATATTTAGGATTTATCATTCAAAATGTAAACCATCTTGTTAAATCATTGTGTAAGAGTATCCCAATAATAAAACCAATTTATGGTGTTGTTTCATTGACTTTAAAACCAATTTACGGTGTTGTACTAACCTTTGGAATAAGTTGCAAGAGCTTAAAGTTCCTTTTGAGTTGAGACTTGTTGTGGTAATATTGTACAAGAACATTATTTCCAAGTTTAAGAACATTGAGGGCTAGCGAGGAGAAATTAGTTGTAATATCAGAGTTAATAAAAATTGTCCTTTGTCATTATATTATTTTCATGGTTATCTCCAAGTGTTCATTGTTCATGGGGTTGCAATAGAACCCATTATCTAGGGGTGGTTGGGGGCTCTCCCCCAATACTTTTTTCCCACTATTTTTTAGGTTAATGTATTAGGTTTTTTTTTATGATGCAGAACACCTAAATATTGTATCATGTATCAAGTTAATACGATGAAGAAAAGAGAGGTGTGGTTGGTTTTCCCAATGAAGGGTTTCCATTGTAAATATTTGTATGTATTGTGTGTATGTCATTTTTGTACTTTTTTCTTATGAATTTGTACACATTGTTTAACTGCAAAGTTTTAAAACTTACACCCTACTCTTTTTGGCATATGCATTAACAAGTTAGAAGGATGTTTGGAATAGGCAAGTTGTCTTTCCCCAACTTATCCTGGTATAGTCATCATCCTTCTTCTTTACACCGATGATATTTTTCTTATGGAGAGAATCCCCCATGATGGAACCCCAAATACTCAATTATTTCTTCTCTAGTATGGGTATGAATATTAACACCGACAAAATGGAGGTTATGATAACTAAATCCAAAAACATCACTTACACTAATTTTGTATATATGACAATAACAAGATGGAGGAATTGAATTGATACAAATATCTTGGAAATGTTATATGTTGTGAAGTTGGGGGTTGTAATTTATCCAGAGAATTGTTGAGAAATATAGAGAAAATCCAAAAGTTTTTTATAACTTATAAAATTAAAATTAAAGGATTTATACACCCTATCATATCCTCCTCATATAAGTGAGGCTTTCCACATTGAGAGGATAGCTATGACTAGCTAGCTAATATACAACAATAAAATAAACAATATGGAAGACAAGAGGCTTAAGATTACTTGAAACTCATGTCAAACCACCTAAGGCTCAAGCAAGGGTAGGATAAAATGTCAATTCTTCACTAAATCATTGGGGAATAAAGGAATATGTCAACTATTAAAAATAGTATTACATCTAAATTTAAGGAGAAATTATGGCGTGATAAAGAATAAGAGTATAAAAGAAATTAAGATACTATATGGAGGTGATCCCCTAATATAAAATATAAAAAGTATGTCTTTTTTTTGTGAAGCATAAATAATATTGTTAAAATAAGAACAAACTCTCAATAGCTCCATAGTGAAATAGGGCATTGGACAATTCCAAAAACTTGGTGGATCAAAATAATTTGTTATGGACATTTTCTCTTAAAATGTTCTCATTCTATACCCATATTAGATCACAATTTCAAAATATTTGTTACAATACCAACTTTCCTAACCTTTTAACTCAACAAAACTATGGTGATTTAGGAATGTTTCTCTTAAAGATCTTCTTTAACTCAACAAAACTCCATGGTGATTTAGGAATGTTTCTCTTAAAGATCTTCAAACATAAAATAAAAATTCTAAAAACAAAACCAAGTTTTATTACCTTTTAAAATGTGGTGAACCAAATTTGATCTAAGTGAAAGTCAATATTTTTATATATACACTATAACCTCTAGGTGTACCCACCATGCCCTTTATGAACACGTAAAATGAAAGGAATTATTACTCATACTTTATCAATACCATTTAGTAAGATAAATTGTAGTTGTAAAAATACAGCTTCATAAAGTATATTTCCTTTATTGTTAGAAACGTAATTTAATGATGTTTACATGTGGAAGACATATTGATCTATAACTACATCGAAATGCATTACTTCCATATTACTTTATTTTTCATTTATTGCGTTTTATTAGATGTTATATGGAGAATGTAAATGTTTGTATGTTAAATACCATCTAGAATAACAGTAATAAGTAGCAGCAAGAAGGAGAACATGGATTGGCTAGAAGGAAGTGATTACACGAGGAGGAAATAATGTTTCTCTAATCACCTAACATGAATAACTAACTGATAATTATTTATAATAAAAGGAAGAACTCCTTGCAAAATAAAGATTTGAATTGTCGAGAAGTACTAAAATGAATAATACCTAAGTAGCCACTCCTCACTGTGGCAGATGAATTCGACAGTAAAATTGAAAATAGGCAACAGAACGTTCATACAATATTTGGTCTCAGACGAAAATAGATTGTCGAACAGAATCTAATGGATGCATTTTTTAAATTAGAATATGGACAATGATTGCCCTGCAAAGCTGTCACCAGTTCATTATTGACCTAATTTATTCAATTTTACGTTGAAGACTCGTACTCCCAATTGCATAAAGTTTGGTTTCTTTTCAATATATCTTAAAAATTTAATGGTGGATTCGTCATAGATTATTCGTTTACTCGTTTATTTGAAGATTCTTGGTAAGAAATAGTAATCCAAGTTGGGTATTAAAAGCTTCTCCACGATTGTGGGATATTGACACGCAATCAAATCCAATTTTATTTTTGTATGGATAGTCGATTCTCGACATTGACCTTCTAATCCACCAATCTAATTCCTCTAATTTGGCCTTTGTGGTGGTCCTTATAGGATTTTGATAAGAACGACCACACAATGAACGTTTTATATATATATATATATATATATATATATTCCAAAACCATGACAACTCTGTCTCTACGAAGTGGCGGGCCCTCCCCATTTGCTGGAAATGAAGAGATGGAGGAGGAAGGAAAGGATGGAGGAAGGATGGAGGAAGGAAGGAAGGAAGGACGGAAGGAGGAAAGGATGGACGGAAGGAAGGATGGATGGAATGGATGGAGGAATGGATGGAATGGATGGATGGACGGAAGGATGGAAGGATGGATGGAATGGAAGGAAGGATGGATGGATGGACGGATGGATGGACAGGGATGGATGATCGGATGGACATGGAGGAATGGATGGATGGAGGAGGAAATGGAATGGAGCCGGATGGAGGAATGGATGAGCGGAAGGAGGATGGATGGAAATGGATGGAAAGGAATGGAATGGACGGACGGACGGAAATGGATGGAAGGATGGAATGGATGGATGGACATGGAGGAGGAATGGAATGGAAAGGAAAGGATGGAAGGAATGGAGCGGAAGGAAGGAATGGACGGATGGATGGATGGAAATGGATGGATGGAGGATGGAATGGAGGAAAGCCGGAATGGAATGGACGGAGGAATGGAGTGGAATGGATGGAAGCCGGAATGGACGGAAACCGGACGGCCTTGTAACATCCCGCTCTGGCGCACTTCGAAAACTTATTCTTTGAGGACACTTTCTCTGAAGTGATCTGCATTCATTATGATATTAAAACATTTGTCCTTGATTAAGTGATGTGTTAAGGTGGTAGATGATAGATGTTTTGATCAGACCGACATAGACAAAAGTGCTATTGAATCCTTTTACTAAGTGGTTTTGGACTTTGAGGATGTAGAGGAATCAACGGAACCCTTGACTCGATCGAGTAATGGAGTGTGCTATTGGGGTTTGATTATTTTACTCATGATTTTAGTACATTTTATTAGATTATATGATGCAGACATATGTTCCATATGATTGTTGATGATGCAAAATACAATACTTGCTTCACCAAACTCAAGCACATATGAGGTAAAGGCTGCCACACTAATTACCAGAGGTTGAGGGGAGAGCCTTTGGACAACAACCCTCACACAACTCCATTACTAGCACTCTCACCATGGCTCAACTGTGGTTAACAATTACCTAGTTTGAGAGGGACCATGATGTTGTGAGGGAATGGGCGCATGTACCACCAATAATGCATGGTTCTGTATGTGCTATAAGGCGAGGGCCTTATTCCTAGAAGCCCTTAGTCTCCTCCCACACAAGTTCACCCTCGTGGCTGTTTACTCTAAGGGTTATTGATGTCTACCAATCTCATTCAAGAGGGCGAAAGTGGCACCCTTTGGAGCATGTAGTATCCTAAAGGGCACGTCAGCAAGAAAAGAAACACAAAAAGGCGAAAGTGGCACCTCTTTATACACATGTAGTGCATCCTCAAGGGCACGCCGCATTAAAGAAATGTATTGAGCGTAGTGGCACCTTTGAGCACTTAGCATCCCATAAGCACATCACATTGATTATGATAGAGGGAGGAACCTAGATGCATTCCAATGAGACATTTAAAATAACTCCCCCACTAAGTCATTCAAAATATAAGTTCCAAGTCAAACTTCTCTAGGTAAAATTTTATCTATCTAAGAAAAATATCTCTATAAAGATAAAATGATAAATTAAAAACCACTTAAGCAATAAGTGTGGACTTCTAAATTTTGGGTAAAATGAAGAGAGAGTAAGAACTTCTAAATATTCAGATATTTTGCAAGAGAGACAACAATATAAATGAGATATAGCGGAAATATAATAAGAGTCATAGATATACAATAATACACGCATTTCATTAATGAAATAAATGTACAGTAGACTCAGAAATACAAAGTGAAAGACTGCTTAGAATGGTGGTAGCTTCTATCTGAGAAGAGAGAAGGCTACTCGCATATGTGAGAAGATGATTGCAATGAGGCCTCGGAGGCCTTTTAACATGGGGTTAAATCCAAAACCCTGAACTCCCTAAGATGAAAAGCTGTAAGGTTTGTGGGACCCCGACAGGTAGTTGATATGTCAACTCCGAGTGGGTATAACCTTGCATACACGACTTCCGCTTAGCCTTACACAGATCGAAAGATCTATCCGAACTACAACTTTTGGGTGAGAAACATGATCTATGATCCATGTTGCTCCCCGCTTTCTAAAACATCGCTTTGAAATTCCCAAAATGGCCCTGCTAAAAACTACTAAAAATAGTAAATTACCAAAATCATAAACATGTTTTGGGCTGGCTTGGAGAAGGTGGGCTTTTCACCGATATCCACTGACTAATCCCTCCTCCTTAGGGAAGCAATGGTCCTACTGTAATTGAGTTCCCTAGAGAGAGGGGAAAGCGCATTGTTGAATCAATCTTGGTGGGATTGTTTGTCTTGTTGGAACTGGCCATGCTACTTCTTGGTTTGTTGGGGTCGCCAAGGAACCCGGTAATGGAAGTGCTGGGTTGGACCTTTTAACTAGTCCGTCATGATTTACTATGCGTAAGGACATTTGTTCTCGTCAGCAACCTTGTCAATTCTTTTGCGGATAAAAGTCGCCTAGTCGAGTGGTTGCAATATCCTTTGTTCCCCTTTTGAACAGAGATTGAGAAGATGACCCTTTAGTATGGAGATACCACCTTGTAGCATCATGGTAAAGCGTAAGTGGAATCCACTCGTATTCAGAGAGATGACCCCCAGAGGTAATAATGACACTACGTGGGTCGACTCATATAGATAGTATGTATGCTCTGCCATATAGCCCAAGAGAACATCACATACATATAGTGGGAAACACTTCACATAATACCTCATCCTTGAAGGGTTTGGATGCCACATGATAATCGTAATTCATTGGCTTCTAAGATCTCTTCCCTGCTTAAGCCACCCAATGTTGTATGGCGGTGGGTGTGGTGTTTTCGACAAACCAAATTGCTTGACAACCTCTGCTGAAATAAGGTTCTCCTGGCTTCCGCTATAAAAAATGAAATGAAACAGGGTCCCCTTCACCTACATCCGTGAATGAAAAAGGAGCTCACCCTCTTCAGGATCTAATCTCTTTCCGGGTTGAATCTGCTTACTACAATAGAAGCGGCGCTCACGCCGAAGGATCCGGCTCTTTACGCATTTCTTTAATCAGATTCAATCGTGGTTCGCCCTTGTCTCTTGATCTCACCACCAATGACTCGCTTTGAGTGACATTCAATAAGCAAGTTGTGGGATTTTGTAGAAATCACACCATTTTCCAAAGGTCCTTTGTCTCTCCCGGACCCTTCTCTTCCGCGGGTTTGGACTAGCTGAGACTATTTGTTAGTTGTCTTTTTCATACTGGTTGCTTTGTGGACGGCGCACTTAACCCCGCTTATTCCGTTAAATTTCTGTTCGATTTTAAGATCATATCGATAGGCATCACCGAAAGTGATGAGATGTCCGTAAAATCCATTTCAATTTGAATGTACCGGTAGAGCCTCTACCTGCATTTCAACCAAATGTCGCTCAAAGTTCCTTTGATACCCATCTTGCTTGGAGGTATGGAAGGTATTGAAGTGAACTGGAACCGCTTGGCCCTCCTTGCCGTAGTGTGGGTCCATCCATGTATTGTTCTCATAGCTACAATAGGGTAGTACTCTTCCCTTTACCGCATCCACAAAAACTGGTGCGGGCTCAATTCCCCATATAATATTCCGTGACCGAGGGAACTCTAATTCCAAGCTCTACCAATGTTTTGATGGGGAGATCCTTAAGGAGGCGGCTGCGATCTTCCTTTGGGTCTGTAAAAATTATGAATGTAGAAATAACCTTATAACAAATTTAACCATTTATCTAGGGCATGTGTATCCATTTGAACTACAAATAATGAATATAACCATTAACCTGTAATTCCTTGAAAGGTAAAAGCAGCTCCAAAGTGG
This sequence comes from Picea sitchensis, assembly GCA_010110895.2. NCBI lineage: Eukaryota > Viridiplantae > Streptophyta > Pinopsida > Pinales > Pinaceae > Picea > Picea sitchensis. The sequence continues at coordinate 145,047 of SNQJ01S0017643.1, read as the reverse complement.
TTTCCTTGATGAAGATGTGCTCATGCTATCGGCGCTGGAAGGATGTGGGAAAATTCTCCATCATTTCATTCCTTGTCGCTATGAGAGCTTTCTCGGCAAATGTAATCGATAGATTGTCTACTGGCCGCTTTTTCTTCTCATTGAGGTTTCTTTGCGCGTGAGAGTGTTTGTCTTTGAGAGAGACAAGATCGAGACCAACTTGCTATACTCATAATTTCATTGGGGATGATGCACTCAAAATCCATCAAGAGAAGCTCGCCTCACACTATACAGCATTGATTATTTTTTTGCATGAAATGAGAGAGGAGATATAACACATAAATATCTTTAAATAAAAGAGAGACAACACACAATATAACAGAGATATAGCGAAATATAACAAGAGTCATATAATGCAGAATACACCATTTCTAATAATGGAACAAATGTACAGGACTCAGAAATACGAAAGAGTGAAAGACTCACTAGAATGGTGGTAGCTTATCTCTGAGAAGAGATGTGACGGCTACTCGCATCCATGAGAAGATGATTACAATGAGGCTTCGGAGGCCTTTTTAATATAAGCAAAGTCCAAAACCCTAACCCTGGAAGATGAAAAGCCAAAAGGTTTGTGGGCCCCGATAGGGGTAGTTGATATGTCAACTTCCCAGGGGCATAACTTTTGCATACGATCTTCGTTTGGGGCGCTCAATATCTCGTTGGAAAGATCTATCCGAGAAATACAACTTTTGGGTGAGAAACATGATCTAATATCCATGTTGCTCCCCATTTTCTAAAAAAAAATCGTTTAGGGCCTCGAAATGGCCCCAGAAGTTAAAAACTGCTAAAAATAGTAAATTACTAAAATTGCCAGAAACATGTTTTGGGCCAGTTGGAGAAGGTGGGTGGCCACTGATATCCACCTGGATCGGCTAGAATGTTGTAGGATTGATGATTTAGATCGGCGTGTGTTTTGAGTAGAAAATAATTAACTTTAATATGTGTTTAGTTCTTGTTGGATTGACTGTTTTATTACTCTAGCATTGGTAAATATATGAAAAATGTAACAGATGAAAAAGGTTTCCTCTTCTTTGTTTTATGCTTGATGGATAATAATAGCCTGTGAATGATGCAACAGATGAGAGTTTATTTACTGTAAATTATATCTAATGTGAATGAGGGTTAGCGAAATTTTACATGCAGTAATTTATGTCCATTTTTCTTACTGTAATCATATCAAAATTTGCATCTAAAACAAATCGAGTGATAGAAAAAATTTATACGCTAGACAACAATTTGGTTGGGGAATTGTAAACATCGTGCCTTTGCTTATGAAATTTTACTCCTGACTGCGTTGAACCACGCTCCGTCTGCGTGGTGTCGTCTCGGTGAGTAGTAAGGCGGGATGCTTGTGTGTGTTTTCCCACAATTGGGTTTTAAAATTCAATGTGACTCTGTGCGGTTGCTACCACAAATTGATTTTTAATAACATTGTGTTCATGCTAATGGTTGCTGTAAATTTCAGGCCTGAGATCCTCTACTTTTGAATACAATTTTTTTACCCTCCATTTGTTGAATGATTTATTGTCGTTAAGACCACAATGTGCCCTCTAAACCATGACTGGTGTATGACTGATGACGCCCCCATTTTTGCTTTTAAAATCTTGATTGAGATGTTGAATTGTCCACGGTTGGGTTGTTTAACCGTTCACCTGTGTCTGCTAACAAAACGCCCACGTTTTGCCAGGGAATGACGAAGTCTTTCCCACAATATCTGGCGTTCGGCCTGTACCCCCCCCAAAAAAAAATGACCACTGCCACGGTTAGGATGGATTTCGTGTTGTATCATGCATTTTCCTTACTTAAAGACACCTGTTGTTCTTGTAACGATGGAATTCAATTGACAGTTCACCCTTCTTCGCCCAGAACCTAATAAAGTTCTTAATTATAGAAAGTGTTGAAGTTTGAATGACACAACGCTGGCAAAAACGAAACCATACCACTCCTAGAAATCCGATAATTTAATGTTGATAGTGATGTTTTGGAAATTAATAGGTTAACTTTGATTCATGTAGCATAGACAAATTTTATCTGAACCTTACGCAAATGATTTGATCATGAGTTGTGTGTATTTAAGTGATCCTCGGTTCTTGGCTTCAACTGACTACATACAACACTTGTGGTGTTCCTTTGGCCGCCCCTTGACCAGATCAATCCCGAAGGCATGGGCATCTACCTTTAAAACCAAAAAGATGATTTGTCAAAAGTGTTGGGTTGTTTCTACTTTTATTAATTTTGTGCTAAAATCTTCACAGTGTTATACAAAGGATCTTCACAATGTTATACAATGTTATACAAATTAGTTATTTTATTAAAGGATAGAATATGAAAGAATATTCACAGTGTTATACAAGTTGGTTATTTTATTTTGATGCCTAATGTTAAAAATAGATTATGTCTTGTAGATGTTTTGGTACAAAATATAATATCTTGTTACATATTAAATGAAGGAAAGCTTATTGTTAACCATATCATTGTCAAAGCCATGACTATAATCAATGAAGGATTTGATGCCTACTCATGTGTTTATCTTATAAATATATACATAAAAAGGGGTATATTTCTAAATACATAAAATAAATGTTAAATTTAAGCTTATTGTTAACCATATCATTGTCAAAGCCATGACTATAATCAATGAAGGATTTGATGCCTACTCATGTGTTTATCTTATAAATATATACATAAAAAGGGGTATATTTCTAAATACATAAAATAAATGTTAAATTTTATTGCAATTATGTGTTGATGTATTTATCAAATTTTTTATTATATTTTCTATTTATCTTTTATAACTTCTATATTTATAACTTTAATGTAAGGCCAAGATATCAAGTTCAATAAAGTGTTGAATAACAACTTAAGTTTTATATTATACTAACTCGTTGGGAAGGTGAAGGAATCTTAGAGTCGTTCTTGATAAAGTTAGCAAGTGACCTTTAAGAGATATTCTTATGAGGGATATTGGATGATTTTACTTTATTTTGAGAGCACCATTTTATCTACATTAATTTTAGTATATCATTAACACATGTAATTAACCTGTCTTCAATTAATTAGCACTTATAGATTTAGACTACATATATTTGACATCAAGTTGATATAGATGGGATACTTACAAGGCATTCATTACTTGTATCTTTAATTGTAATTTTGTCAAGATAAAGTAACTTGTTCTAATTAATGATATTTAGGATTGCAATCATGACAATTTAGAATGATTAAACTTTTCCATCTTCATGTGTAACCAGATTATTCTATGATGAGATCGATGATCGCAGACTCGGTTGATTAAGCTAGATGCTTGGATTGTTTGTGATTGGTTGTAAATCGGATTTCTTGTGCCTTGTAGATCGAATGATTAATTAAATTGTGTTCTAATGCGCTAACAAACCTTGATGATGATGGATTGATTTAGAAATAGATTAGTAATGCACGGTTAATTAAAGTTAATCTCTGATGAATTACAGTAAATTTTACTCTCACCCTTGGTTAAATTGAATTTGGTTGATAGAAAAAATCTTAGTTAATCATTGATGTTGGTAGATTTAGCATTTTTAGTTTTGGTATTGATTGTGTTGGGTGGGATGTAGACACCTCCATGTTCCTCAAAACAGTCGCCAACCCTGAGACCTTAAATGGTTAAAATCGATGGGAACCTGGGCTTGAGCGTTGCTTATGTGTCTTGGAGGTCCTAACCAATGCAGGGTAGGACGGGCGGGTAGTCAGTCTTATTATTTTGTCGATTGATTATTGTTCATTGCTAGCAGATGTTGATGTGCGTCTTAGATATTTATGTTGATATTGCAGTTGTATGCGTCATGATTTGTCATCATGTGGTAGAGTGGAGTATAATGTCTTGTTACCCTTGTACACATGCACACACACAAAAAAAAAATTGCACTTGTTATAAGAGATTGTCGTCGTAACAAGGAGGAACGTTACAGTTCTCTGCTGCTAGTATTGGTAGACGTTGATTTTTCCTTATGTGATGAGGTCCTGTTGGAGTATCCCTCTGTCTGATTTTTCCATCTTTGGTTCCTGCTACCAAGCGTCCTCCCATAATCTGGTTGTTCTGTCATTCTTGATTTCTCAAAAACTGTGTGTCTGAATCCATGCTCTGTTGCACCATGTTAGGTTCCAAATGGCTGAGCCTTCCTTGGTTCGTCCAAAGCAGATTTTGTCCTGGTCGTGGGTATTCGGTGTGTACTTTGCCTTCCATAGGTTTACCCAAGGTGTTATAGTTTCTTTAACCGAATGCCACCAGAGTTTCATCTCATATGCATTGTTGGTCGTTTGTGGATCTTGTAGCCCCAAGCCCCCATTGCTTTTTGGCCTGCAGACTTTCTCCCAGGCCACTAGGGCCCATTTTTTCTTTGTTTCAGCACCTCGCCACAGGAATTCCCTCTTGATGGCTCTGATTTTTTGTAGGATCCCCTGCAGAGTGGGGAAGACTGACATCATAAAGGTTTGGATGGCTTGTAAAATAGTCTTGGTTAGGATCAGTCTTCTAGTTAGATTGAGGGACCTATACGTCCAGTTTTTTACCCACTCTTGTAGCCTGTTTATTACTCCTTCCCAAGTTGACAACTCATAAAATTTGTTTGTCAAAGGAATCCCCAAATACTCAGTTGGAAGTGTTTTCTGTTCAAAACCTAGAATGTTGGTCAAATTCCTTTAGATAGCTAGATTGGTATTAAAGAAAAAGATCATCGACTTGGAGTGGTTGATCTCAGTGCCCGAGGCTTCCACAAAATCTTCTAGGATGCATTTGTAGACTTTGGCTTCCTTGACCATGGGTATGTCGTGGAGAAGTGTATCATCCACAAACTGTTGGTGGGTTGAAGTAGGGCAGTTTTTGAAAGGTTTGAGCCATGTTATTTCCCCAGTTGTTATTGTGTTATTTATGCTTTGGTTGAGGCCTTTCATCATCAGAATGAACAGGAAAGGAGACAATGTGTCTCCTTGTTTGATCCCTCTCGTGGGCCAGAAAGGTTTGGCCAGGGCTCCATTGATTAGTAGAGAGTAGCTTGTTGTGGATACTAAATTCACAATCCAATTGATCCAGTGATAGGTAAAACCAAAGGCTTCCAAGGTCTTGATCATATAATGCTAGATAATGTTTTCATAAGCTTTTGCTAGGTCTGATTGTATTAACATTCCCCCCCCCCC
>SNQJ01S0017643.1:123887-139782 GCA_010110895.2 Picea sitchensis | reverse complement strand
TCTTGTGAGATCAGTGAAAGTAGGAGGGGTTTCAATCTATTCTCTATGACTTTAGATATGATCATGTAGATCACATTACAAAGTGTTATGGGTCTATACCGGTCCGGGGTTTTGGCTTCATTTTCTTTGGGGATTAGGGTGATAATGGTTGTGTTTAGTTCTTTAAGGATGGAGGGAGATATTCTAGAGTCCTCTACTACCTTATAGATGTCATGTTTGACAATTTCCCAACAGGATTTGAAGAATTCCACAGTGAAACCATCTGGACCTGGTGCTTTCCCACTGGGCATTTCCTGGAGATCTTGGTCCACCTCTTCCGTGGAGATAGGTTTGTTCAGGAAGATATTTTGTTCCTATGTAACCAAACATGGAATATGATGGGTTATCCTCAGAATGGCCTCTGATATGTATTGATGTGGTTCTTGGGCTATCCCGTGGAAGTGTCTAACCATAGCACTTTCGATCTCCTAATGGGACTCACACTCGATTCCATCCTGGTCCTTGATCTTTAGGATTTTTTTATGGGCTCTACTGGCCATGGTTTTTCTATGGAATAACTTGGTGTTCTACTCTCCTTCCTTTAGCCATTGGATGCGAGACTTCTAACTCCAAAGTGTTTCCTCTTGCTGGCATCGCGCCTCCCACTCTTGGGTCATTTGGACCTCTTCCCTTTTCGGTCCTCCGTATAGCCTTCCCACATGAAAGTTTCTTAGAGTTTTTTCTTTTTTTCTTCAATGTTATTTTTCTCTGTTTTTATATTCCCGAAGATCTCCCTATTCCATTCCTTGATTTTATTTTTGATGTATTTAAGTTTCTTGCGTAGTTTGAGCATCCTAGTCCCTTGCTCTGGTTTCTCCTCCCACCACCATTGTTTGATGTTTTCCTTGAAATTCGGGTGATCAATCCATAATTTCTTAAATTTGAAGGGTCTGTTCTTAGGTGTTGTTTGGAAGCCATCTTCCAGATGCACTGGACAGTGATCAGAACCACCCCAGGGTAGGATGTTGCAATCTAAGGTTAGCCCCTGCAAAATGATTGACTCCGATATAAGGAATCGGTCAAGTCTTGTAGCTAGCTAAAACTGGTTCATCTGTTTGTTGTTCCAGGTGAAATGGCCATTTTTAGTTTGGATATCTACAATCTCCGCTCTGTCTATAAAATTTGAAAACTCCTCCGCATCCCGATCCAGTCTTCGTGTACCACCCTTTTTTCCGCAAGGGAGGTAATAATGTTGAAGTCCCCTGCCATGATCCAGTGGAGGTTGGTGGCTCAACGTTTTATATCTTCTAGGTCTCGGATCATTCCTTTATTTTCCTCCGACCCGTGGGGTCCATACACATTTGTGCAGAGAATCTCCTAAGTGTTTCCTATGATTTTCATGTGTACCGTTAGGGTGTACCTGGTTTCTTCAACTACTATTAAATTTAGGATTTGTGGGTTCCACAATGTTAGTATGTCGCCTGACCTTTGGTGGTCTTCGATGGCTACCATATTGTACTTGTGCTAGTGTTGTTTACTGATTGACTCCATTATGTCTATAGTACATTTCGTCTCTTGAATAAAACAAAGATCTGGTTGCCCATGCTTTAGTTTATTCCTAAGGATTCTTTGTTTTCTTGGGTTGTTTAGGCCTCTTATATTCCAAGTTATGACCTTCATTTAAACATGTGGGGGAGATTGGGGAAAGAGTTTCTTGATCTTACCCGAGTTGATCAGTAGCACTCCTAGCTCCTGTAGTGCTACGTTGTTTGATTTCCTTCCTTTTTTCCTCCTCATCTGTTTGGGTGATAGTTGTGATTGTCCCTCGTCGGATTTCACTCCTAGGTGTCCTATCTCCCCATTTGTGCATTATTGTTTTTTGGTTTTGGCTTCCTCCCGTAGGAGGAACAGGTATTGGATGCAGTCGAGTTGTTCGGTTGGTACATTGTCGACTCCCTGCCTTTTCCATTGTTCTAAAATGTGCGGAATGTAGCACACCTTTTATGCTACTAACCACTTTGTAGATAACTCATACAGATGTTATACAATCCACATGCATTTAAACAAATAAACACATTCAAGATCAGAGTAAACATATTATCTACTGCTATAATTAACAATCCATAGCATTTTATAATAATTTGTATACATAGTGGAAATCGTGACAACATAAGCATCACAGTCCTGCAAAACATGATTAAGGCATAATCAGATACTTATCTTTTAACAATGGTAGATTCCACCAACCAAGTGTAGGCCTTCCACTTGGTGGACAACCTTACTAAAATGGGCAGCTTTAGTAAGGTTGTCCACCACCACCATGATTGAATCATGCTGCTTGCTTTTTCTAGGTAGTCCGGTGATGAAATCCATTGTTACCACGTCCCATTTCCACTCAGGAATGGGTAAAGGCTGCAACAACCCTGCTGGGTGCTTGTTCTCAGCCTTAACCTTTTGGCACTCCATACATCTGGCGATGTATTCAGCGATTTCTTTCTTCAAACCCAGCCAAAAATAATGGCCTTTGACTGCTGCCATAGTCTTCTGATATACAGGATGTCCAGCATAAGCCACGTTATGCATCTCCTTTAGAATTGTCAGCTTCAATTCTCGGACATTGGGTACATACACTCTGTTTTTATACAGAAGTAAACCATCAGCTCCCAAGGTGTAACTTTCCTTGGGCTATGGTTCTTCACACTGTTGTAGCTTTGCTACAAGACCTTTGTACTGCAAATCAGTATTTTCATCTTCCAAAATTTTGTCTTTAATCTCAGTCCGGTACATGCTAATGGTTGCATCATGTAATTCGTGCACTTTTCTGCTAAGTGCATCAGCCACCTTATTTTCTTTCCCCTTGATATGCTTGATATCCAAGTCATATTCACACAGAAACTCCAACCATCTGATTTGCCTGGAATTTAAGGTCGGCTAATCAAATAAATACTTCAGACCATTATGTTCTGTTCTCAACTCGAATCTCTTTCCCATGAGGTAATGTCTCCATTTCCTCAAGGCGTCGACGATTGTTTCCAGCTCTAAATCGTGAGTGGCATAATTCTTCTCATGTTCCTTCAACTTTCGAGATTCATAACAAACTACAAATCCCTCTTGGCTGAGAACTCCTCCCAGCCCCTCCTTACATGCATCTGTGCACACTACGTAATCCTTGTTTGGATCTGCAATCTTTAGGATTAGAGCACTAGTTAGCAGCTACTTCAATCGCTGGAAGCTTCTCTCACATTCTTCAGTCCACTGGAACTTCTTCTCCTTCCTTTGCAAGGAAGTGACAGAATGAGCTATCTTTGAGAATCTCGCTATGAACCTCCTATAGTAGCCCGCCAGACCCATAAAAGATCTAACTTCTGCCACATTCCTTGGTGCTGGCCATTCTCGAATGGCATGTACCTTCTCAGGATCCACAACGATCCCTTCCTTTGATATAATGTGCCCCAAGTAATGGATATGCCTTTGATAAAAAGAGCACTTGCTCAGTTTTGCGTACAGTTGGTGTTCTCTCAACACCTACAACACCATTCTTAGGTGTTTCTCATGTTCTTCCTCTGTCTTGGAATGCACCAAGATATCGTCCAGGAAGACTCTGACAAACTTGTCCAAATAATCTCTGAACACTCCATTCATTAAGAACATGAAAACAACAGGTGCATTTGTCATTCCAAACGGCACCACTGTGAATTCATAATGACCATACCTTGTTCTAAAGGTGGTCTTGTTGATGTCCTCATCCTTTATTCTCACTTGGTGATATCCATATTTGAGATCTATTTTTGAAAATATTTTCGCATCCTTCAACTGATCAAAAAGATCATCAATCCTTGGCAGAGGATACTTGTTCTTGACAGTGACCTTATTCAACTTTCGAAAATCAATGCACAGTATCAGCGTCCCATCTTTCTTCTTCACGAATAGGACCGGGGCTCCCCATGGTGACATACTAGGGCGAATGTAACCTTTCTTTAGTAGCTCTTCGAGATGCAATTTCAACTCTTTCAGCTCTGGTGTACTCATTCTATAAGGAGCCTTCGAAACTGGAGTTGCTCCAGGCATCAAATTTATAGAAAAATCGATGTCCCTCTTCAGAGGTAGTCCAGGTACCTCCTAAAATATGCCTTTGAATTCTTTGATTAATTTGTCGTCTTCCATATTTGAGACTTAATCTCGGGATGCTTCTTCCACCCGAGCTGCAAATAATTGACAACCTTTTTGGTAACATTTCTTCAGCTGCATGGCTGAGATTTCCCTAATAGCCACTCCTTTGGGAATTCCTTGGACTGTTACCTAATTTCCCTCCTCGTTTAGGCATGTAAACCTCTTGTTATGGCAATCGAGAAGGGCATGGTGCTAGTCCAACCAGCCCATCCCAATTAAGCAATTGTATGAGCCTAAAGGCAGAATGTTCAATTCATCCTTAGTGCTCATTCCTTTCATGTCCACTGAACAAGACTTATCCAATTCAGTGACCTTCCTCTTGGTCCCTATGGACAACTGCACTAACCAAGACTTCTCATGTTTGCTTCTCGTTAGATGCAAACTTTCCACCACTCTAGGATCTACGTAACTATGGCTAGCCCTTGAATCAATTAAAATAACAAGTGGTCGGTTGTTGATCGTACCTTCCACTTCAATCATGTGTGATTGAAATTCTGCTTGCTTATTGTCCAGGGCTATGTAGATCCTCGGCATTCTGCTCCCATATTTCCCACTGTTTCAGCTTGCTGAACAGTATGTACAGTTCTCGCTTTACCATTTTTATGGGGACAATCTCTGTACTTGTGGTTTCCTTGACAGCCCCAACACTGAATGGGCGTCTGTCTCTATCTTTTTGCTCCCTCTTCAGTCATTCTCGTCTCTCTAAATGATGGCTATCCCTGAAGACTATTTATGAAAAAGGAAGGCTTGTTTCCCTTCTGCCTCCGGTCCTTCTTAAATTTTCTCTGATCATCCCAAACCTTCCGAAGGATGGGCCTTTCTCCTTGTTGTTCATACAAGCATTTCACCTTTCTTATTGTTTCTTCCATGGTATTAGGATCATCATATTGAATCTTGTCACTCATAGAAGGTGGCAGTCCACTCAAATATCTCTGAATCTTGACAGCCTCATCTTTGATGAATGGAACATACTTCAGAATTTCTAGGAAACTTTGTTCATACTCATCAATAGTCATGCTGCCTAGCTTGAGTTCAAAGAACTCCTTCATATTTCTGTCATTGTATCTTTTAGTCAGGTATTTCTTCTCGAAATATCTCTTAAATTCCTTCCAAGTGACCTCTTTCTCTCTAATGTGTTGCACCTGCACAAACTGATCCCACCACATGGATGCTTTTCCTTTCAGTTGGTACATTGCAATTCTTCCTTCTGCATGGGCAGAATAATTCTACAGTTGGAAGTATTTCCTCATGCAAAGCAACCATGTCTCGGAATATTCCTCCTTTTTATGTTCTCCATTGAATGTTGGAGGTTTAATCTTGTTCATCTCCCCTTTCAATTCCTCCTTTCCAAATTTTTGATGTTTTTTGGTAGGGGATGGGCTTGAACTACTGTGTGTCTTCCTGTCAGAATGTATTTGGCAGTGACTAAGATGTCGGCTACCACTCCTCGACCTACTTCTTCTCCCATGGGTTCTAAGACTCTCCATCGTACTTGAGTCTCTTCCCATCTCGAGTTTCTTCTCTATTCTTTCCAGGCTCTTCAAAAATTTTAAGTTTAATTCACCTTGCCGATCCCTTACTTTCATGATCTTTCAACTATCAGCTCGATGAGCCTTGGCCTCTCTTTGCAATCCTTCAATGATTTTCATTATGTGTCCTTCCTTATCCTTCTCTTTTCCATGCCCATTGGAGTTCAATCCTTCGATTCCCAGGTTGACTTCCTTTCCTTCCTGTTCGTCTTCTGTTTCGGGGGTAATCTTCCCCTTTTCCCACTCCATACTCAGTGTTAGTTAACTGGAGTCCTGAACTTTGTTGAACTCTACACATGCACTGTGCAATTTAAATTCGAAGTTTGTCAGGCCATTACTCCTTCAAAACAATCTATAACATTTATAAACCAACATGAACAAGAATAAAAGACGTTTCGATCCAAATAAGTTTTTTGAGCTCTCATTGGGCTCTGCAAATTCCAAGACTTCAGAACTTTGGAATCTTGGTCCATGAAGATCCAGCAGTTAAATATTCATAACCAAAGTCACCCTTTCTGCAACTCGCGATCTCACGAGTTCATGAGTCGAAGACCCTCGATTCATTTCCTCTAAACGCCAATACCCGAGATGCGACACGGGTATGGCTCCCTCCTTGCTAGTGTCTTCTACACATGACTGTGGTCTAGGCTAAGTGATAGCACTCTTCGCTACTCGCACCTTCGTGAGTTGTGGCGTCCAACCCTGGTGCCTCCCTTTCACGAAACCCCGAGAAGTGATGTTGACTTTTCTCCTCTTTCTCTTGCTACTTCACGACTTTACGAGTTTCAATGTCGAGCTCCTATGTCCTTATCTCACAAGTCCCCAGAATCGTGAATTACTTTATTCTCCGGGCCCACAACACAGTTGTTTCCCTTCACCACCATGGCATGTGGTATGTTTAGGAGGGTCCACGTCACTTTTAACGACGTCATCGGGTCCCACCGCTCTCGCTTTTCTTCTCGACCCACTGGCACATGGTACATCTCCATGTGTCCACATCCATTCCTACTAAAATCCAACGGTCATATCTTTCTCAGATCTATGGCGCACATCCTTTTGGTGTTTCGGGGTTTCGAAGGTGTTCACCTCTTCTCACCTCCCATCTCCCAGAATGTTGATTTCTTCCTCACATCTAATGGTCGTCACAGACTCTGAGACCCTTCGAAAGAATCTCGTTCGTTCATCAGTTTTATCATCACGAGAGTCCGAACTCTCGATCACGGGACTCCCAAAATACCGATCCCTGGTTTCCCGATGCAGTTAATCTCTCGACATGTAACCTCCATCCATTGGACTGTTCAGATCTATCCCAGGGTTTTCACCACAAAAATTCCCGAGCCCTCGTCATTAGTATTCCCAATTCCGTGATTCTCGATTTCCCGAAATGGGTAATCTAACGACATGTGGCCTCCATCATTCGGATGGTTCAGATCTATCTCGGGGTTTTCACCATGAAAATCTCGAGCCTTCGTCATCAGGATTCCCAATTCCGCGATTCCCAATTTCCCGAAATGGGTAATCTCACGACACATGGCCTCCATCGTTCGGACAATCTAGATTTATTTCGGGATTTTGCGCATCGCGATTTCCACACTCCTGTGAAATTCCAAAGGGATTTAAACCCCATGCACACTTTCCAGATCTAACGGTTATGAGGGTTCACCTTCCCTCCCGAACAGATCCTAAATCTCCTACACTTCTGGTGTGGAGTCCTCTCTCCCTGTGGACTTATACCACACTGGCAGCGGTTTCATAACACCGCTATACCTCCTGAGCTTAAAAACTCGTCAAGTAACTCCTTGACATTTTGGAGTAAACCAGGGTCTGAAATTGGCCTTCCAGACCCAATTTCCCCTCGCATTCTCTGTCCAAAGACCGCTCCACTGGCCCATCTAGGCTTAGTGTCGAAACCTTGGCTCTAATACCAAACTGTAGCACACATTTTATGCTACTAACCACTTTGTACATAACTCATACAGATGTTATACAATCCACATGCATTTAAACAAATAAACACATTCAAGCTCAGAGTAAACATATTATCTACTTCTATAATTAACAATCCATAGCGTTTCATAATAATTCATATACACAATGGAAATCATGATAACATAAGCAGCACAGTCCTGCAAAACATGATTAAGGCATAATCATATACTTATCTTTTAACAATGGTAGATTCCACCAGCCAAGTGTAGGCCTTCCACGAACCTCCCATCCTTAGACCACACTGCTCATCAGCTCAGCAGTGGGTCACCCCCGAGCTGGGACTAAGCTCCACCCCAAGGCAAGGAATCCTAGGCTAGGTTGAGGTTACAGGGAAAACATCAAATAAAATCTGAAAGTATTCTTCCCAGGATGCCATCTTATGCCCACTACTATCAGACTCTCATTCCCCACATGCATGTTTCGCCCAGGAGTATACACCTTCACAAGCACAGTCCATCGGTGTTAACCTCCCTCTCTGGGTCTCAGCAATAGGCCAGATCAGGAAGTCTCAGAGCCCGAAGCTGGTGCTGGATTTCAACAAAATCCACCTCCCTCACCTAGAGAGAGATCACACACAGACTCAGTCACAACTCGCGCTGGCCATCAATCCACGCACAGTCCATCTCTGCGTGGTTACCATAGCCAAGTAGAAATACAAACATAGCCTCTCAAATAGGCTCAACAATGGCTCGAGACCTCACAATGATGGTTCACATGAATGCGTGATGAGTAACTCCTGCATGGGTCGACATAGACTCCACGACTCAGAACGGAGCATGAGACCGGCTCTTCAGAACAACATAGGCTTTCCCACTGGTTCAACAATGGCGGAATGGTTCAGGGTCTCATCTTTGGAATAGAGCCTCCACGCATAGGTTCGATCATTCAGACAGAGGATGTGCGCGGACTATCAAGACATTGTCGGGATCTCGACTCTCAGAAACGCACAAGGTATCCCTGCAGAGGTTGGGTTGGTCGTATTGTTCAGTGCTCCCTACACGCTCAGGTAGTCGGGTGGAATGGAGGAGAGAGAGCCTTCATGGCTTACCTCATCTTTTTTATTTGCATGCATTAGGGTGGACACTTGTCACCCTTGAAATTGCATGCATTCCTCGGCATGCATTACCTTTCTTATGGTTAGGAAATTAGGATAAAACATGAATGGCACATGTTCTTTTGGAATAATAGTAAAATATTATTCCCAGGCTTAAGCCCCTTAGGCTTAGCCCCTAGGCTCAACACTTATCCCCTTTTCCCACCTTCAGCCCCTAATATCTTGCCTGCTCTGTGGATGCTCAGTCCCCCTTTACTCATTCATCGTGGTCGGTCTGCACCTGGCAATGTTTATATTTTATTAATTGTTCTGCATGATTTCATATACAACAACAGGCTTCTGGCCTTCAACACTTAGGCTCCCTGGCCTAACAAACACATAAGCCTCCAGCTTATAAGAAATTGGCTCACCAGCCTATAAAACATAATTACAATTCCTTTCAGAACATGGTTTACAACGGGGCTCGGCCTTGGGGACACTACACGGAAGGTCTATGCCTTCCCTTTCCACCAAGTCTCTGAGATCAGGGTATTTTGTACCCACTTTTCTCAGGGTCATTTCTGCATCCCCCTCTGCATCTTGCATGGCGGTGTTGTCGACTTTTGTTTCTCCATCCATCGGGGTTGCACAACTCCCCTACACGGTTGTACTATTTAGTTGTTGGGTGAGCTCTTTTGTTGCGTGGTATTTGACTTCTGAAACTTTTTATGAGTCCATGTCTTCTATTGTCCCTTTGTTTGTTTGGTCCCTTCCTTCCATTGTATTCTAGGTCTCCTGGGTATTTCCTGTCAAGGTTTTATTTTTCTTTTTATTATCTCTATTTCTGGGGTTCAGGGTTATAAACCCTTCCTTGTCTTGTTGTGATTTCGGATTTGTCGCTTCCTGCTTTTTGTTTATAGGGCACTCTCTAATCAAGTGTCCATGTTCATGGCATCTTCTGCATCTAAAGGGGATCTATTCATTATCTATGTTTTGGATCCATTCCTCATCCCTAAATTCAAAACTTATGTCTTCTGGGAGTGCTCCAGAAACGTCCATCTCTATGCAAATTCTTGCATATGATGGGTATCTTCCTTTTAGGGTGGCTTCTGAGGTCTTCACATATTTCCCTAGTTTGTTTCCTATTGGTTCAAAGGTAGAGGGAAACTAATAGTCTAGGGGTAGGGAATAAAATCTCATCCAGACTGGTACCTTTTTGAAAGTTTCTTTCTCCGGGGAAAATTTTTCTTTACAGGGTTGCATGTAGAGTCTCGTTGATGTGTGAAAGTATGGACCTCCCTCAAAGACTCTCTCCCTGTCCTCCAGTTTAATAAGGACTGATGTGAAGAAACCCTTTGAGTCGAGGTGGAGCTCCACTTCTCCATTAGGATGTCATTGATATTTAATCCAGTTGCGTAGAGTTCCTTATGTGGGCCATAACCCCATGAATTTTCATATGAGCGCATGTGTCTTCATCTGGTCCCTGTAGAGTTGAGTTTGTGGGTCCTCCAGTACCACCTTGAGTATCATTGTTGTTTTGGGCTTGCAGGGGTTGCGCCCCTCTGTTCCATTAGCCTTCGCAGTCTCTCGTGCCTCTTTTTGAGTTTCCTTAGTGACTTCCTCCCTGGTCTCATTTTTGTCCCAACTTCTCTCTTAATGCTTCCCTGAGTCTGATCCCGAGGTTCCTGTCGCCGGTGCCTTGAAAAATCCGTTGCTTGTCCCTTTTCCTTTGCCCACCACTACCTGTTTGTATGAGGGGGTCCCCTTGCCCCCCCTTACTGCTCATAATGTTCTATGTTGTGACCTCGACTGTCAAACCCTAACTCGCCACGACTTTCAAACCCTAACCCTATTTTTCCACTCTTATTTAAATATTTAAATTCATTATTCTAATATGAAGATTTTCCAATAAGTTAATTTATATCTTTTACATAATTTAATTAAAATTACAATTAATTTATTTTTTCTACAAAATCAAAATTTATTGTTCAATGTAACTTATTTAATTTAATTTCTATTATTTTATTTTAAATTTTAAACATAGTTTAATTAAAATTACAATTAATTTGTTTTCCACATAATACAAATTTAATTTTTAATGTAAATTTTTTTATTTAATTCCTACTATTTTATTTTATTGGATTTAAGATGTATAAGATCTATTTAACATTATTATTGTCAATCTTAAATTTACAAATTTAATGTTTAATGCAATTTTTTTTATTTAATTCCTACTGTTTTATTTTACTCGATTTAAGATGTATAAGATCTATTTAACATTGTTATTGTCAATATTAAATTTACTCGCTTTAAGATATATAAGATCTATTTAGGATTATTACTGTTAATCTTAAATTTAATGTTCAATGTAAATTCTTTCATTTAATTCCTACTATTTTAGTGTCTTTAATGGATTTAAGATATGTACATGATCTATTTAGGATTATTGTTGTCATTATTAAACCAACATAAATATAATCTTATAATCTTTTTTTGATTTTTAAGTCAAATTTTCATCTTGTTTTATTTATATTATTCAACCTACTTATTTTTTTATAGTAACCAACTTATTTTGATAGTAAGCTGCTTTGTAGTTTTTTAAGTTAAACAATATGTAAGACAAGAGGTTACATAAAATTGCTTTAAAATCAAGTCATAACCATTATCGAATCAAGCGAGGATGGCATAAAGATATCATGTCTTAGCTAAACTATTGGCGAATCATAGAAGAAACTATACTATTAAAAACAAGTCAAATCAAAATTTAAGGAGAAAATGTAGTGTGATAAAGAGTAAGAGGAAAAAAGAAAATTAAGGTATTATAAATATGTAATCAATCCTAATATAGAAGATCAAAATTATCTATATGTTTTTCCAAGTGTAAAGAAAAAAAATAAGCATTGCTAAAATAAGAACAAATTCTCACGAGCTCCATAGTGAAACTCGGCATTGGTCAATTCCTAAAATGCCATGGGATGAAAGAGTGTGTCACCTTTGTGACACTAAGAAGGTTGAAGATGAAAAGCATTTTCTCTTAGATTGTCCAGCCTATAGTCATATTAGATCTCATTTTCAAAATATTTATCACACTACCAAGCTTCCTAACCTCTTAACTCAACAAAAGTATGGTGATCTTGGAAAGCTTCTCTTAATGCTTTTCAAGAAAAAAAAAAAAATTCTAAAAAATCACAAGTAATCACTTATCCTCTTAAGATCACATAGACTAATTCGATCTTACTGGAAGTTAATCGTTATCATCATCATAAAAAATTTATTTATATTCTTAGTATAGTTTTTAAATACATAATTTACTTTTATCTTTTTTAAACTATTTTTTTTTATCAAATTTTTTTTTATTTCATTTCTAATTAACTTACTTTCTTAATAAACTTATTTTGAAAGAGAAAAAACCAATTTTCTTTTATCAGATTTTATTTTTTTCATTTCTAATTAAAAGAGTATTTTAATTAATTGTGAAGATTGTTTTTTGAAATACCATAAAAATGCAAAATCAATCTCATTTGTTAACTTCAATCTTTACCAAAAACATGTAGAGAAACTCTTTCCCTTGTAATTTCGTTTTACATTTGTTATTTATAATTAAGGATGGACATTTCAATTTTTAAAATAAGTTTACTTTTAATTTTCAATTTGTAAATAAAAAATATATATATATATCTTTTGGATTTTTATTTTAATTTTTTAAATATTAAAAAATAAAAGAACTGTAATTAATAAATTATTTCTAGTTATGGTTAAGTGGAAGTGGAGTATTTAGTAGCATTTACATATTAGTGAAATTATACCTAATATAAACAAGAGAAATTAATCTCAAATTTACTTATAAGTATCTCTTAAAACATTTTTTAAGGTGATAATTGTTTAATGGACATCAATAAATTGTTAAATAGGGATAATTCTTCATTCCTCATAAAGTAAAAAAAAACACATCAAGTATGTATTGCATTTTTTAATATTGTCATCAACCTTGAGTTAAGTCCTCCACATAAGTTCCAATAGAAATTGAAAAACGAACTATGAAAACATGTTAATTAACTAAAAGTGTTAAGTGATAACTTCAATTCACAACAAGATTGAAAACTAGAGAAAAACAAGCTATGTACATTATAAGTATATAAAATACTTTGATAACAAATCTTGTTTTCTCATAATGTTAATAAAAATACCACTATGAACACAATTAAAGGGTGGAAAGTTGAATCATCTAAAAGAAGGTAGGATATCATTAGGAGGGAGGCTAGTGCAGGTCTCGACATGGCATTAGCAGGACTACAATGGTAGATAAATATCTAGAGGAGATAGGGTCTACAATGGTGAACAAATATCTAGATGTGGTAGTAGAAGCATCTAAAGAGAAGTTAAAACTATATTTTTTTAAGGAAGCGGTAGCTAGGGGTCCAGTCTGTAGTCGGAGGACGTCATGATGTCAGGGTTGGAAAGTGTTCAAACCACGATGGATCAGTCCAACAAGGGGGTAGGCACAAGAACCAAACAAGAAAATCACACGAAAAATGGATGTCTACCCAAGATGATGGAAAAAAATAGGTACAAAGTCGTGTACCCAAGGATTGGAGAATACATTCAATACATGAAGGACCATGCGCTCATTGGAAAATTCATGGGAATATGGCCCTCAAAAAAATCCCTAATGGTGTGGGTCAAATCAAGGTGGAAATTCAAAGAAACCTGGGAGATCAAGCTAGGATCGAAAGGCTTCTTTACGGTAATGTTCTCAAGCTCAGAGGATATAAATAAAGTTTTTTATGAAGGTCAATATGTTTTTAACTCTGCAAGGCTCCACTTGTGATATTGGATGGAACATTTTTCCCCTAAGAAGGAGGAATTCACAGTTTCTTCCGTCTACATCTAATTGTACTATCTCCCCTAGGAATTTTGGCACCCCAAAACCCTGGAAGGAACTAGGAATACCCTCGGGGCCTTTTTCTAAATGCAAAAGATAAATAAGTATGTGAAATAAATACCATATGCTAGGATCTACGTTTACATGAATGTGGCAGGAACACTATCAAAATCAATAGTTATCTCCTTTCAGGATGAGGACTAGACCGAGACAATATATTATGAACACATTCCTTTTATATGTAGAAAGTGTCATAGTAATCTCCTTTCAGGACAAGGACTGGGACCAGACCATAGATTATCTACACATTCCTTTTAGATGTATAATTTCTCGTGAACATGGACACTTATTTTGGGATTGTCCCAAGAATTCCACATGAAATCTAAACAAAGAGGAGTAGAAATATTGGGAAGTTTTTTTCAAGAGACTGAACAAAAGGAAGGAAGGAGGGAAAGGAAACAAGCCCACGGGAGAAACCTCCAAGAGTTTCCAAGCCTTAGAAAGAGAAGAACACTAGACATAAAATATAAAGGACCTTCTCCTAATTTGGAAGGCCCCAATCAAACAAAATATATGAGGGTAGGGAAATAGGAGGATCTTATGAAACGTCATCGCACAGAGTAGAGAACTATTATCTCCCCAATACCTGAAGGGGAGATTAACAAGCATGAGTTGGAGGACACATAAGGATCGTAGGAGGACGTGGGGGGGAGGATGAGGCCCAAAAAAAATATCTAGAGGATATAGACTTGGATATAAAATATCTTATTGACGTCCATGGGGAAAATAATGTAAAAATGATGCAAGTAGGCTAACTCCACAAACTACACTAAGAATTAAAGAAAAAGAAAGACAGAGGAAGAAATCAGGAGAATCTGTTCACATCCTCAGGAAACCCTTGGAATTAATACCAATCCACTTAAAATCCAAAAAAAAGAAAGAGGGGAGGAAAAAAGAAAAGAATGAAAACCTCACAAGAATGTTCTCGAGGAAACATGATCTCTACTTATTGATTCTGACCAATTCTTGGGACTCTTGGATAAATACTTTATCTCTCAAACCAAATGTTGATAATGAACATTTTTTCATGGAACATGTGAGTTCTGAATGCTCTATCCAAACACATAATTCTTAAGAAAAAATTATCCCAAGAAAATAAAATCTCATAATGTTACAAGATATAAAATGCAATGTGGAATCCATGAAAAAAATAACAAAAAATATATGGAAAAATTGTTAAGTGGAATGTATAAAGTAATAAGGTGTTTTTGGAGGGTTTCCAATCCTTGGGGATCGAGGAAGAATCAAAGTAGAAGTAACATGACAACTCCTTAGAATTATCATGATGCATTTCCAAAAACTGGGATTAGTAGAACATGGATACGTCTCAAATTGTATGGCCCTCTAACTCCGGAAGTGAAAAGGGATTTTATTGGGGCAATCGTTGTAGAGACCTGGTTTAATTAGCCTATTAAATATCATAAATTTTAACAGATAAGATTACTTCTATGCAGAAACAATAAGTAATTTCTTTCATTCAACATATAAGCAGCATAAATTAATTTATGAACAACAATCTAATGAATTACATAACAGAATATAGATACCTCTGGCTGATGTTATTATCCCAATATCTGGTTGTCCCCTCTACTCCTTTTCCCAGCCTATTTCTTTGACCAAACCCTGCCCAAACCGACTAACCACCCAACTAGCTAGGAACATCCTGTCTGGCTCCCTAGATCCAGGATACCGTAAGGAATCCTGGCCCCCGAGCCTAAAACTCCCAACAACCTGGTGCCCCCTGCCACAGTTCACCCAATCTCCAAAACCAAAAACCTCAAAACTAGAAAAATATCCAATCCCTCCATACAGTCCTCTCCTCCCAATTTTTCATAATCCCTTCCTGAAGGCCTCTACCTAGTCATATCTCCCCCCATTCATCGACTCCCTACCCTCCATTAATTACCTTATCCTTCCCTTTATTACCTTATCCCTCCACTAAATGCTCCATTCCCCCCCCCACATACGTAAAGTCTTATAATAAATAAATTGAAGTTATTAAGCTACTTTAATTCATTAATCAAACCTTTAATGAGTCAATTAATTAATTAATGAGTCAATTAATTAATTAATTAATCAATCGACATATATAAACAATTAATTAATAATTAATTAATTAATAATTAATTAATTAATTAACTTTATTAAGAAATAATCATTGTTTAACTAAAACATATTAGGACAGTTAATTATCTAATTAATTATACTTGATAAACCTTAATCAATCATTTAACTAGGGTTGTTACATACACC
>SNQJ01S0017643.1:100012-117559 GCA_010110895.2 Picea sitchensis | reverse complement strand
AAAATATAAAAAAAATCAAAATAATTAAAAAAAGTGTGGGCACGCATGGATTCCACGTGCCCACCTTGCTTCCTCCAACACCCTCCTGTCTAAACACTAACCCTTATTGTTGTAACCCTAATTTCTCTTTTCCTCAATCGTTTCTTCTTGCGAGGTCTCGGTTGCCCGCCATGGCCTTCTCTCACGGCTTCTCCTCCTCATGGTCTGGGTGGTTGGTTTCTGGCTGGCAAAGGTGTTGTGCTGGTGCATGCAACCTGCATGAGCTTTCTTCCTTCATGGTCGTTCCCTTAGGTGTTGTTTTTTTTTTGTTTTTGTTTATTAATAAAAAAAAAAATTGCAGTGTGCGCTTGGTCACGACTTTGGTGCGTTGTGTTGTTGTTGGGTGCTCAGATAAGCTTGTCAACTGTATTTTGGTGCACACTACCCTATGGGCACATTTGTATGGTGTTTGTATGGATGTGCACGAGACTTGGTCCCCTCCCCCATGATGGATTATCTTGGCACTTGGTCATTGGCTTGTATATTGTATGATATTGCTTCGTAAACAAGCTCAGAGTTAGGCGTGCGAGATATTTTTTTTTGCTAAAGAATGTTCACGTTTGCTAAAGAACGTGACTTATGTGTTGACCTGTGTTATTCAGCGCATGTGTTGTTTGGTGCTTGTGCGTTGGTGTGGTAGTATGTTGTTTTTTAACTTGTGGTTGTATGGTGTATGGTATGTGCAGGTGGTGCGTGGAGCTTGGAGCTTACGGCCTGGCGGGTGTGTTGGGCGCTGGTTTGGTCCCCCTGTGGAATATATCCTTGGAGCCTTGGCGTTTGGCATTTGTGCATTTGGGCTTTGTGCTCTATTGAATAGAATTGTTATGAAATGATTGGCTCTGTCTCTCTCTGAACTTTAATGGCTTCCTTTGTGTGGGACCAAACCACCCGTCTTTGTTGATTTTCCCATTGTTCTTTGGTTTCAAGCTTTTAGATTTAGAACTTATATCTATTAGATGGAGATAATTGAGAGCTTTGTAAAGAATAACGTTGGGAGAAGCTGAGAGAATCCTGATATATAGAAGTGATAGAATTTATGTAATATTGGATACACCCTTTATTGTTTGAAACCGATAGGTACTTGAGGGTTAAAAGGATCAAATTTTTTTCTTTAAAAATTATAATAGAAACATTGCAAGCTACTCCAAATAGGTAGGACAAGTTTCTGTAAACTCACTATGTCAAGCAAGGTTTCAAACATAACTCATACAAATGGTTTTCAAACATAGCTACATACATAGGTACAACATTTCGTAGGTTTGCAAATTTTAGACAGTTTTTACATGGTTATGATTCATTGGTAGATACTTGTATGATTGTACTTGTCAAATAAGATACTGCTTGTACCATAGATTCACTCATTTTGAGGCTCTAGTTAGGGTAAGAAACCAAAATATATAGGAAGTGATAGGTAATATTGATTACTCTTGCGTAATATTTCTCTTATTTAATGTTGTATCAATTTCACTTCTGTGCAGTGACAAAATTTGAGCCTGTCATTTGTGCATGATGCTTATTGTAGGTTTAATATGGCCATTTATCTTTCTATCCTTCTAAGTATTTACAATTTGTAATTGTTTTCTCAACTGCTTATTTTGATAAATAAGAACTAACAAAATGTTAAAATACATTGATTCTGTGTTTTTGCTATTGCCTTACCGATTGGATATTGTGTATTGGCTTGTATATTGCGTGCTAATCCCTAACAAGTGTTGTGTGGCAAGTTGCGTGGAGCTAGAGCATTGGATTTTGTGCACAAAGACTTGGCAGATTTTCCCCTTATCACTTCATGTGTGTTCACTATTTGTGATTTGGATCCTTGATGATATTTGTTTGGTGGAGCTTGGACTTAGTAATGCTGAAATAATGGACTTGGAGATTGGGTTTGTTGACAACCCAATATATATATATTCTTTTATAATTTGTTATTTAGACAGATTTATGTCATCAAACCCTCACCCTCTTAGTTATATGTCTTGGTTGCAGGAACAAACTCTTACAAATAAACAAATGGCTTGAACAAGTTAACATTTAGTTGGCTCAGATGGGAAGGATATCTTTCCTGTAGCACTTTCTCTTCTTCACAATTTAATTAAGTTGTTCTCTTAGGGTTTCTGAGACACTCTTGTCATTCTCTAGGGTTTTAGGTGTCATTTTTTTTTTCATTATTTATTCATTATTCCTGGCCTTTAAGGGCTCTAGATTAATGGTTTCCAGGGTTGTAATTAAAGGGTTTCAGGTTGCAGGTTTTTAGGGTTGTTTACAAGACACGTACCATAGCTTTCAGTCAAGAGGATGGGTGGGTAGGTAGGCCTGTAGCCCCAGATTTTAAACTAGTGCTCTGATACCATGTGTAGAGGCCTGGTTTAATTAGCCTATTAAATCTCATAAATTTTAACAGATCATATTACTTCTACGCAGAAACAATAAGTAATTTCTTTCATTCATCATATAAGAAACATAAATTAATTTATGAACAACAGTCTAATGAATTACATAACAGAATATAGATACCTCTGGCCGATTCTATTATCCCAATATCTGGTTGTCCTCTATGTTGCTTTGCCCAGCCTGTTTCTTTGACCAAACCCTTCCCAAACCAACTAACCACCCATCTAGCTAGGAGCATCATGTCTGGATCCCTAGCTCCAGGATACCGTAAGGAATCCTGGCCCTCAAGCCCAAAACTCCCAGCAACCTGGTGCCCCCTACCACAGTTCACCCAATCTCCAAAACCAAACTCCTCAAAACCAGAAAAATATCCAATCCCTCCATACAGTCCTCTCCTCCCAATTTTTCATAATCCCTTCTCGAAAGCCTCTGCCGAGTCATATCTCCCCCCATTCACTGACTCCCTACCCTCCATTAATTACCTTATCCTTCCCTTTATTACCTTATCCCTCCACTAAATGCTCCATTCCCCCCCCACATACGTAAAGACTTATAATAAATAAATTAAAGTTATTAAGCCCCTTTAATTCATTAATCAAACCTTTAATGAGTCAATTAATTAATTAATTAATCAATTAATAGATATAAAGAATTAATTAATAAATAATTAATCAATTAGCTTTATTAAGAAATAATCATTGTTTAACTAAAACATATTAGGAGAGTTAATTATATAATTAATTATACTTGATAGACCTTAATCAATCATTTAACTAGGGTTGTTACAATTGCTCAATTGGGACAACTCATGCAAGACCAAAATTGAATCATAGGGGGAGATTTCAAGTTGATTATGTCCCTAGAAGAAAATAAATGTGGCCTTAGGAAGAAGGACACAAAGAACATGATCTTCAAGGAAGTGATATACCAAACTACGCTAGTGGACCTCCCAACCGAGCGGGGAAACTTCACTTGGGATAATAGAAGAGGGGGATTGAAGCAGGTAGTGGAGCAGTTGGATATATTCCAAGTTTCAAATAGCTTCTTATAATATAAATCTATGTTGGAAACCATAATCAAGCCTTTCTATGGCTTGAACCACATGCCCATATCTCTAATTTGGGAAAGCTCCATAACCCCTAAACCCAATCCTTTCAGATTTGAAATTTTTTGGTTAACAAATCCATATTTTATGCAAATTATTCCAGTATGGTGGAATAATCAACCGAATATATATGGAACCTAGATTTTCCAATTTAAGTTGTTCTTAAAATACACCAATATAAGGAAATGGAATAAGGAAGCCTTCGGAAACATTCAAGAGGAAAGAAGAAAATGGGAGGAAGGGATGGAGGAGATACCAAAGTAGGTAATTCTTCATGGGTACTCTCACAAGCTAAATTCAAAGGAGGATTTGTTCAAGCAAGAGATAAATGAAAGAGATAAATAGGAAGAGATATTGGTTCAGTAAAAATATCAAGTTCAATGGCTATAGGAAGGGGATAAAAATAATAAGTTTTTCCATAATTCCCTTCTCTGGAGAGGAAGCCATAACTGAATTAACACCTCGTAAAATGAATAGGGTACCCTACTTGAAGAACATAAATACATTGAAAGAGAATTGGTAATCCATTATAGTAAAATTCTTACAAAACCATATATATATAAGAGGGAGGCTACCCTGCAGATCAAAATATCCATCCCCATCTTAATTTCACTAGAGAAAAACAAAACTCTCATGCGACAGGTGACTCTGGAAGAGGTAGAGGAAATTGTTAAAGAAAGTTTGGCTGGGAAGGCCCCAGGTCTCAACCACTTCACCTCTTATTTTTTCCAATCTTTATGTAGCATGATAGGTAGATATGTGTTGGAAGCAGTGGAAGAATCCTGAAATTATCGCTAAGTCTTACAATCCTTCAATGAAACCTTTCTGACCCAAATCCCCAAGGAAAGGGAAGAAATATAGGTAGATAAGTTTCTCTCTATCCTCTTATGCAATGTTATCTATAGGATCATAACTAAATTAATTGAAAATAGATTGAAACATATTTTATAGGAAATTATTTCCCTAGAACAAGGAGTATTCATGGAAGGAAAAAAGATTATAGATGGAATAATTGTGGTGTATGAATCCATCCACTCTCTTAAAACTAGTGGTCAACCAAAAAAATTATAAATATAGATCTAGCTAAAGCATATGATAGGATTAATTGGGGATTTCTCAGAGAAATTTTGGGAGTGTTTGGATTTGATCTAGCATGGATCACTTGGATCTCTCGCGTGATATCCTCATCCTTATTCTCCATTCGGGTTAATGGGTCCCCCTCGTCCACTTTCAAAGTTTGCATAGGTATCATCAAAGGAGATCCTCTCACCCCTTATTTGTTTATAATCTTGGCAGAAGGGATGGGGAGGTTTATAAATCGTTCTATCCAAGAAGGGGCCCTTCAAGGCCTACATCGTTTCCCTCATTCAGAACCCCTCACCTATCTCCAATTTATGGATGAAACCCTATTAATGGTCCATCCCACACTTAAGGAAACGAGATCCATCAAGTGAATCATGGAAATGTTTATGGAATCTTTGAGAATGCAGATAAACAATGAAAAATCCAAAAAACATTTCTTTAACACTCCCATAGCAATGCAACATAATATCTCTCAAATTATAGGTTTCCAAGGAGCTTTCTTAATTTCAAAATACTTGGGGCTCCTCTGCTAGATAAACTCTTTGCAAACCTTCCTAGAAATAGCTCATAGCTAAGTTGGAGGATCACCTCAACAACAACACTCATATATTCCTGTTGTTTCTGGAAATGGTTCTTCTTCTTAAATCAATTCTGGTGGTCATTCCCATCTATTGATTTTTGGTTCTTGTCTCCTATACAAACATATAACAAATAATAAGGGAAATTTAGAGTAACTTCCTTTTGGGAGGAGATAAATGGAAAATAAAATGGGCCTCGGTAGCTTGGGAAAAAATCTATATCCCTAAATCTAGAGGAGGTCTAGGTATCAAGGACCCTCAAAACATGGGAGGTCTAGGTATCAAGGACCCTCAAAACATGGGTTGGGCATTAGTGGCCAAAATATTATGTAGATGGAATAAGAATCCTATTGCTCTTTTGGACAGAATTTGAACGGATAAATATGCAAGGACATGCCTCCTTACTAATGGATTCAGATGGAAGGATATTTCCCTCGCTCACTCATGTGAAATTATGCTTGGAAAAATAAGGTGATCTTCTATCAACAAAATTTCTTGGAAATCCATGATGTTCGATCGACCTTGTTCTAGGAAGATGCATGGGAAAAAATTCCTTATCTGAGTTTAGAAGGGACCTACCAGGACATTTTAGAGAGGACAATGGAGGTCGGGTGGACACGGGTTAACTAGTTCTTGGAAGAAAATCCTAGCCATAATTCGGGGGGCATAATACCTTGGAAGCCAATACCAACTTGGAAAGTAGAATGGGATGGGAATTCCCATCAGAAGTTGAAATAGACTCTGAGCCTGAGAACTATTAATGTCATACTAGGGAGGGACATCCTGAGATGGGGAAAAAAGGGAATGGGAACTTTAATATAAAGTAATCTTACTAGCTAGTGATTGAATCCCACGATACTATCCATTTTCTAGTATGGAGAAAACTATGGAAATCACACCATTGGCCAAAAATAACAACTTTCCTATGGCTAGTAATCCATGGGAGGACCTTAAATTGGGATCAAATCGTCGGAAGAGGGTATGAAGGACCTTCCATATGCATAATGTGCCTCCAATAAGGAGAAACTATGAATCACCTTTTCAGTGAGTGCTCAGTGGTGTCGAAACTCTAGGACAGAGGAGTATTGCATTTCAAAAACTTGGACAGAGTAAGACATGACATTAGCAAAAATATCCAAGAATGGAGAAAAGAGTTGTATAGAAATCAATTTCTAAATAGTATTTGGAAGTTGTTTTTGAGTTTCCTTCTATGGAATATCTAGAAAGAAAGAAATCATAGGATCTTCAAAATTCATCACAGTCTGATCAACCAAATTTGTAAAGGCATTTTGGAAAACACTCAAGAATAAATAAATTCCTCCTCTTAGAAGGAAGAGGATTGGAAGACCATGAGGGAGGAAACTAGGATCCTTAAAAATGGGTAATTGAACCCTGCTCAACACATCATCTCTTCAAAGAAAAATCTGGCTAAAAATCAAAAAAGGAAGGAAATTTAGGAAACCCCTCCCACGAGGTTCCTGAAAATGAATTTTGATGGAGCCTTGAAAGGAAATATGGGTGAGAAAAGTGCAGGAGGGGTTTTCAGAGAGTTTGTCAGGGAAATACAAAACATCTACACTATCAGAATAGGGAATAACACTAATAATGGAGTTGAAATAGCAGGTCTTCTAACTGGTTTGAGGATGGAAGTGGACCTTTATTATAAAGATCTAATAATAGAAGGGGATTCACATATTCTCATTGCTAGGTTGAGAAAAAAAATTAAAAATACACACTGAGAGAGAGTTTTGATGAACTGGAGTCTATCATATGGTTTTTCATAGGTATCTAATTCCATCTAAGGTAGCTTGACCATCAACCTAACACATGTCAAGAGAAAAGATAATGCAATATCCTATTACTTCGCAGATGTGGAAGTTATCGAGATCCCTAGAGAAAGAAGATGGTCTTGGAGGGAGGTGGGCCAAGGTAGATTTTGAGATATGATAACAAGGTTATATAGGTGCAACAACTTCATCCAAGATGGGGTGACAATTGGGGAAGTGGACGACCTCAATACGAGGGATCCAATTGTCGCCATGGTTTCCTTAATGTCATATAACTCCACTTGGACCTTGGGAGTAAGTACTCCGACCTTAGCATGACACATATGGATGCAAATGGGAATGGATGGTAGTTAGTGGGAATAAATAATTTTCAAGTGTAATGTACCCCAAATTTCACAAAATATTAAAAAACATTTAATCAAGAACTGAAGTCTATTAACCACGAAACGGATTCATGACACATAAAGATACTCTATTGTAAATATTATTCCACTTTGCGCGCATATGTGTTTTTTTACTCTACTGGATTATCAATCTGGAAATTCTGAAGGATATTTAAAACCCAACACACTATCTTACTATTATGGTCCATTAAATCACAATGTTCTTATTAGATTAACTCGTAACATAAATTAACATGAACTATGAACCCTGCTAATATAATTAGAGTCATACATTTATATTGTAAATTTGTAACTATGACTATCAATGTCCATAGCATAATTACTAGGGTTATACAACATACCCATGTTACCCATACTATATTAGTGTAACAACTATGTCAGAACAAAAATTGTAAACGATGCCCACATTTGCCACTAAGATTATAACCCTACGCAAATGTTAACGCTATCCACCTGATCTAGGGTTGTACACATACAATAAAACATTAAAGAGGTTTAAGAAACGTATTGAGGTGGATTCCAAGTCATGTCTAAACCTTGGTCGTTATATCCTGTATGCAATTAAGTTATGCCAGGTTCATTAAAGGTGCTAGACCTACCCAGTACCCTGCAATCTAATATTATAGAAAATATCCCAATATTGGCTCTCCACTTCAGTCTAGTCACATGGTAGTGGTGTGGTGTGGAGTACCAGTCACTCTTACCCACTAACGAGGGGACCGAGGTGTCATTTTTAACACTCCTTATAGTAGTCTCCCTGTTTCATTTGCATTTTTTCCTCTTCTCTGTGTTACATCCTGAGACCAACGATTCTGGTAGTGCTCGGACCGGGTGAAGGATGGAGGGAAGGATGCACTGCCAGGGATTCTCCACAAGCACAGGTAAGTAAACCACATGCTCTATAAAAAATTGTAAATGGGTTCTTGCAATGTGTTCTCTATGGGTTTTATGGCACATTCATTGTGCTATATGTTCTTTTGGTTTTAAGGTTGAAACCACATTCTGTTTGCACCTTTGTGTACATTTTCTTTCTAGGTTGGTGCCTACGAATATCCTTCCACTGTGATAAAAGTCTCCCTTACCTCTACTATTTATTCCTCTAACTTTTCTCCAATCGAGTTTGGTTCAAAGAGAAAGGGTTACTTTACTTCTCCTCTGTTAGACTATAAGTTCTCATGTCATTCCCTTTTGGATTTTCCCCAGTCCAAAACACATGACTGGAATTCCATGATAAAATGTTTACAATAATCTGAACTCTTTTGATCATTTTCGGTTTAGTTTTAACAGTGGGTTGTTACATCCTGCATGCTTTTGTCCAAAAGGTTTTGTGCAACATAATCCATCATCCATAATCCATCATCCTTGAGACTTTATAAGTACAAACCCCGGATGAAGGTCGATACTAAATGCAGTTATGGTGTTATTCTTTCCATTCCAACACTTGGTTGTAATCCACAAAGCTTTTTGTATTTATTAAATTCATTACATTCTGGACAATTTATTCTTTGTATAGTTAATTCAAATGTGAACTCTGTCTATTTCCATAGCAAGGCTGAGAAACATTAATGTACTTTAAAGGAAACCATCGTTTCTCTGTATGTATTCATTGTTTATTAGATTTCTTAAATTCAGAACCCGTCTGAGTGAAATTGTAACTCTATCTATGTTAAGGGTTAATGATTATTTCCGCAATATCTTCTCCAGATACTTTCTTTCTCTAATTTAGAAATTAATCTTTACTTATTGATAATCTATGTCTCTTAAAGATTACAGTTAATTCGATAGTGATCTTTACTTGTTATTTTGTCCTCTATAGTTAAAAGTTTGTGTGTATAATGTAGGAATTACTTGCGGAAAAGTTCTCCCTGAAAATGAAACTTGGAAAAATGATCTTCTCGTTTATTTCTTGTTAAACCCTATATTCACACTCATTCACAACATCTTTTGTATATGCACGATACATGGGTCTTAGCAAGGTTTGAAGGTTTGAGCATGTTTTTCCTTTAATTACAACTCTAACAAACTAATTGGGTTCTTACCCTAATTAAACGTACCCAGAACGCATCATTTGCGTCTCTATAATTACTTCTCGATTTAATTAATTTCTTACTGTAATTACCATTTATGTCACAATTTCATCTATGTATCATGGGAACAAAAGGTAATTTTTTTTATTTGTTAACTCTGTACTTAGTTCTCAACTTTGTCATAGTGAATTCCTTCTGTTCTTTTGGTCCTCTGTACAGGGTTTTGATAAATACTACCAAGTAATTCTTTTGATGAATTTTATATAATAAATACTATTTTGCTAATAATATTTTATTGTTTTAGCCTCTATGAGAGTTAGAATAAAGTTGTTGTCGCTACTTCCTTGTTAATTATTTGTTTTGCAAGTTTCTCCTCATTGGTTACATTCTGTGATTTCCTTTTTATATATTTGTTTTCTATATTTTATATTCTAAATATTTTAGAGGACATGTACAAGAATGATGAAGCAACATAACTTTATTAAATGTCTGTTTTTAGTTATTTAATTTTATAAGTGAATAATCTACGCATGGATATAAATTGATGATGGGTCCCTTTTTCTTTGCGAGGGAACCCATCAGATGGTTATGAACCCTGGATCGACTACTTCTCAAAGAAAATGAATACAATCCTGTATTCATTGGGATCCAAGATAAGTTACGCCTTTGAATTATTTTATTTATCTCATTCTTTAATGCCTTGAGCACTAGTAAAGTTACTAACACCTTAACATTTATTTTCTTACAGGATGGAAATAACAATGTGCTTGGTGAAAGAAGCATCCTTTCACTAAAAGGTACTCGGGTTCCATGTTTTTCCTTCCACCGATCCATGTGCACATTCACTTCAGTTACAAACAGTTTTTGTGTAGGCCCTTTAAAACATGGTTTAAACTAGTTATGGAGTTCCTGGGTCTATGGATACTCCATCTATACTATTGGGTCAACGACCTAAAGACTGTAATAAATTTGTTTTGTCAAACATTCTGAGATCTATTGTATGATCTATCTTTCTATGATAATATATAAAAAAAAATATGTATCTGGGACTTTTATTTTTTTCCACCTATACTCAACATAATAGTAGAAAATTTCCATACAGTCTATATATACTTGTTTCTTTATGAAGTATTTTGATTTTGTATAGTATATGAACAACAACAACAAAAAATAAGTCTAGCATGACAAATAGGCACATATGCACAATTATATATATATATATATATATATACTAAACTATGACACTTCAAAAAACATCACTACAAATACTCTTACACAAACTATGACACTTCAAAAAACATCACTACAAATACTCTTACACAATGGAAAGCCACTAATCTAGCACACTACATAGTCCAATTAAATATATTATGATTTATATATATGGAATATAAAACATAGCATCAACCATATAATATCAGCAATATAACATCAACAATAAAAGTACATATTTGAGATACAGATATGAATACTGATGCTGGGAAACAAATGGAACATCCACATCCCACGCAACCATAGAAACATAAAAGCCACGATAACTTATCCTCATCACCCACTAGCCTGAACATGACTCCATAAGGAAAAAATGAGTCACACTCCTTAGCCACTTTCACCTTCAACAGTTCAGAAAATGGTTTGCCTCACACCAAATGTGTTCATAACATCAAAACACTTCTCATCCCCCCCAACACACTAAGCAACATTCTTCCTCCCACATATGTTGTATTTATCTTGTGCCTAGGACTTTCCATTCATTTCCCTCCTTGGGGAAATTCACAGCTTTACAAATCCCTAATTTTCATGGTCTTCTAGAAATCAACTTCCAACACTTGTAAAAATCATCTCTGAGTTAACTCAAACTTGTTCCCCACTCATGGAGTCATAGTCAACTATTTTTAACCTGGTTGTTCCATTTGTCTTCCATCATTTAATTTATTAAAATTTTTGTCTCATACATGTGTTCATCAAAAGAGGATAGTTGGGCAAGTCAAACATTTTCCCAAGAGTCATAAAAATACTAATTACATATTCCAAAATTCTAAATTTGTATTTTCCATAAATGAAAATTTATTTCTAAATTCGAATTTCCACAAATGGAAATTTATTTCTAGATTCAAATTGGAATTTATTTTCTAATAATTTGTGGATATCACATAAGCAATGAAGGTATGCAGGCTCGATTATGAGAAGGCCTCCATGAACGAAGGTGATGGGATGATTCCAATGGAATCCTACACAGGTACAATTGGTATTATGGTTAGGAGATGCTCGTGGGATTATGATAAAAATAGTTAAGCAAGTCGGGAGAAGGAAGTTTGATAGTATTTGGAGGAAGGTGGCCAAATCTATTTATAGTAATGGCAGAGTACTGAGGTGAATGACTCGTAGAAAAGGTAAGGCAATTGGGAAGTGTCGAGCAATTATTGAGGTTCTCATACAAATGTAGAGGGACTCAGTTAAGGATTGTAAGGGGGTGACTGAGAGGATTTCTCTCACCCCGGGTCACTGCATTAAGTTGTTAAACACCACCAATAGATGGGATATTATTTCCTTTGGTGGGTTTCTGGATGAGAGGTGCATGTTTAGGTATTCTCAACAGAGAAAGAGTAACGAGGGTAGGTATAGCAGGATGTATTATAGTCGAAGGATTATTATGGAAAAGAAGGAACTTCAAGGCCCTGAAAAAATTCTTGATCATGTCGACCATGGTAAGAAGAAATGTGAACTAGAGGGCAGGCCCATTCTAAGAAAGAAACAGTCAAGATCTAGAGTTGAGACCACCATTGGAAATACCAATAGAAGTTTCCATAGCCTCTACTCTACAAGAGAAAAAAGGGTGTTGACCGAGATCCATGAGGATGTTGGAAGAAACAAGAGGGTAACTTCCAAGGAGGATATTCTTGCAGAAGAAAAAGGTTGGGTCCTTAACCTAGTTCAAACACACACTAGTAAGACTAAATATGTTTTTTCTGGAAGAAGTCTATTGTATCACAAAAGTGATGGTTGCCCAAGAATTAGTGCAACAATAGTTGCAAAATGTTGCAATGAGGAAATTGGTATGGATTCTTGATGCAAAAGTTGAACTTTTTTGCAAAGATAAATTTGGAATTTGTTTCATAGAGTGTGATCAAGAGGTTAGAAAGGGAAATTTTGGGCATCAAGTGATTGGAAATGATTTTTATTGACGAGGATGTGTCATAGATGGACTCTAGCCTCATCAGGGATCCCATGAAGAAAGAACGTAAGATATCTCTCCTATGTTGGGACTCGAGCCTGGGTGCGTTCTCGGTCCCTTCCAAGCACTAAGCATCAAAATAGCATGTAGGGTCTCTAGGTTGGTTCACTTGTGGTAGATTTTGTGCTTTTACAATTATAATTCTATGTATAAGGATGTTCAGTATCCCAATCTTCATAGGAATACCAATATTATCCTTTTTTTCTATATGTTTATGAACACTACTACTCTACTTTTAGCTATAAAAAAATCATATGTTTCTCTGTTGTCAAGAGAACTTGCTGACCTACAGGATTTTGTCAATCTTGGCAATCTCTAAATTATGAGGGAATCCCTTGTTTCCATTTTTGGCAAGACCCCAGAATCAAGCATGTAATATTTTGTATACTTTTAATAGAAATATGTAGTTCTTTTTTCTCTTTAACAAAAAATAATAATGTTGCATATTTTAATACTTTCTATTGATGTTCGATTAAGCCTCTACATCAATTCAAATCAGAATTTTTCTCTCTCCTTTGGAACAATCCATCTTCCATAATTTGCTTACAATTCCTATTATATGACTATATCAATTAGAATTTTTACTATTAATTTTTTTTAAAGAAATAAATGAACATTTTGATATAAAATAAAAAATTGAAAAAACCCATATATTAACTAACACTTATACAAAGTATTCATTAATTACAAAGCTAAAAAAACTAAAACTATAGATTAACACATATATACTATCAACAATAATGTCATTAGATATATTATGGCAAATGTTTGTCTTATTTCAAAACATTGTTAACCCATCTTTGGGTTTTTTTAAGTATTTAATAAGTTTTTCTTCAAAAACGTATAATTCTCATTTTCAAAATGACTTGAATTAAAAATATGCCCATCTATAATCTTCCATTTGTTATGTAATTTTAATATTCTAGCTATTATGTAAGTTTTTTTTAATCTTTTTTTATTTTGCAAATGTGTTTCTTTTCAACAGCTACTTAGTATCTACTCAAGTTAAGAGAACAAAGAAGCCGATTGGAAGTAATTTTTGTAAAGGAAAAAAAAAAAAAAAATTCATAATTGTATAATGTAGTACAATTTACATGGATATACCAAAGTATGTCAATTTGTTTTATGAAAAACCTCCATAACATGAAAAATGTTTTGTTTGTATTGTGTAAATGGTACGTGAATAATGAATTGTATCTACATTGTAGACTATGTTCATATGAATATGAATTTTTAAGGGAGTATTTTGTCCAATATAATATGTTGTTTATGGGAAAATTCCATTGTTATAATAAGTTATTTAAATTCATTGAAAAATAACTTTTTCTCTTTTTTCCTTCTTCTGTCATATACTTTTTTGTTAGTTTATGATAAAAATATTAAAAAACAAAAGAAATTATTTATAAAAGTAATTTTGTTTCAATAATAAGAAATAATAAGAATGGGACTGCAAACTTTCTTGAACATTTCGTTTTTCAAGAAATGTAAATTAGACTTTGTAGACTCATCACTAAGTTGCTCAATGAAACTAGAAAGTCATATTAGTATATTGTTGGACACCTTTGTACAACTAAGCTAACTATGGTTTTGAAAAGGAGTATGGTTGTTTTTCCTCTTGCTATAAGAAATTACATAATTTTCTTTGAAGTTCAGCTAATAAACTTTGAAAATAAAATTCAATGTAAATGTTTGTGATTAAATAAACAAGTAAATATGAAATATGAAAAAAAATAAAAATAAAAGATGTTTGAATTGGAATGGTTAATGGCAGTGTCATGTGTTGTTTTACTATCTTTGATATACATTTTATATTGACATACATTTCATATTGATGATCTTTTTTGTGACATGTTAAAAGAATTGTTGCAAAACTACCAAATAAGTAATCTTGATTTTCTTCTAGAAGTGCATTAATAGTAGTATCTAGAGTGAGCATGTGAGTCTCAATTAAATACGAACTAATAATATTTTTTCAACTATAAAAGTTGAAATCAATGAAATAAGATGGTTATCATATCCTTTTTCATATTTTTTTTTATGATCTCAAACCCTATTATATGAAGGTGTGTACCATGGAAAAAATGTGGTAGAACTTGGGATATGAGCTTGTCACTAATTTTTATAGTTATTGTAATGTGACCATGCATTCCAACAAGATCAATACACACAAATTGGGATTTTGGTGGTAAATTGGATGTTGTGACACAAGAATCGCATAATAGTAGAAAATACCCTTCAAAAACATTGGTTAGCTTTCCATGGATATCTCAAATATGGAAAATGGTAGTGGAAAATTATTAAATATTTAATCTATAACATAATATGGAAAATGGTAGTGGGAAATTATTCAATATTTAATCTATAACACAATTTGGTGTTGTTATTCAATTGTTCTTGTAATGAAGGGATATGCAAAGGTAATAATTTATTTTGAAAAATAACAACCATTCTACTATTTGGTTGTTTGGTCCTCATCGTTTTCAATTATCTTGCTATCAACTTTGTGTGAAGTCATTTTTGTTGCTACAATTTTTTTTGTAAGTTATCCATGCATCACATTCTATTACTAAAAATAGAGAAATTTACAAAAATATGTTGTTGGTCTGTTGTTGGGGAAACCAAAACAACAACATAAGACAAGTTTGTGTTGTCATTTGGATCTTGAGAGCACAAAAATTAGTAGATTCTTATCATGATAGATACTAAGAGGTGGGGAAAAATCCTATATACCTCTATGAATGAAAAATTAAAGAACAAGTAAAGATAACATGAGAAATGAGATTGGCAAACAAAATAATGCCACCAAAAGAGGTGTATATTGATTAGGATTCCCCATGTCATCTCAAGCCATTTCATCTTCTTTTCCAACAATATTTTCGGTATTTTGGTCCATTCCTCACAATTGTCTTTGAAAATCATACAACTGCAAGAGGATTGCTTGATGGGATTCAATCCTTTCCACAAGGACCTTACCCATGAGTGTCTTGAGAATCTAGTAGATATCCATTTTTTTTTAATAGAGAGTCTCCCTGTCTTGGTAGGAACTTGAATCAGGGATCCAAGAATCTATGCTCTCATTGATCGCCTCATTTTCAATGAATCGTCTAAGAACCCAAGTGTATTCTTCAACCATATCCCCAAGACCTTGAGCTCTGATACCATATGTTAGGAACCAAATATCAATATAGCATAGAAAAACCTCAGAAAAAGTACTCAACTCCTTGAAAAAGAGATAATTTCAGATAATAAGCCTCTTCGAGGGGGCAACCTCCCGCCACTTAAATGTTCAAGTACAAGATGATTCCAAATGAAAATGTCTCCTTGGTATATATAGGAGACTAGGAGGTATAATTACAACTAATGGAATAAAGCTGACATAAATAAAATATCATTACTAATCTAATATGCCCCAATTAAGGGTTAATCAACCAATATTAGGGATTAACAATTTTCCTGTTGTTCTCACATGAATCTCATCTTGTTCTACCTATACTTGGCCTATAGTATGCCCTATGTTTCCTTCCATGTCACCCTCCCTTCTTCTTTGGTTCCTAACATATGGTATCAGAGCTCAAGGTCTTGGGGTTTCGCTGCTACATCTGATACATCTTGTAATTTTCACTATAACTTGTTTTCTACAATGTTTCAGAAGGAACGACTTGGAGGATATTTAGTAGATAGATCAAGGTACACTTTTTTAAAATTCCAGCTCCTGCGGCCTTATACTTTCGACGATATAGCCTGTACAAGATAGGGTTTTGGAATCATCCTGAACTGAGTCATTGTAGAATTTTTGCTATAATTTTTTTTTTGTAATGTTTCTGACCCATAAATCCAGAGGATATTCACATAAACTAATAAGGTATCTATGGTAAAAATTTCAGCTTATGGGTCATCTTAAATTTGTAGATACACCATGTGTAAGATAGTGTTTCTGACTAGTCCTATTGACTAGTCTCAAGAAGGTGTTCCAGGTAAAACAATCATAACTTCTTCCTAGAGTATCCAAATTGAGTGGGACTAGTTTCATTAGATCTTGGACAGTCTGTAGTATTTTTGGTATGAGTTTCAGAGTTTTATATCAATTATTTTGTGTGGGGAACGCTATACAAGTGATATCTCCTGGAAAGGAAAAAAAGCGACAGGTTGTGGGGAAGTTACCGTAAATTACACTTGGCACATCCAATTTTGATCAGACATGTGGCATTGCAGAGAAGCAATATCAAAGAACTACATAAAATAAAGTTTCATACCCATAAGGGATGAAACTTGGGAGATACAACAGAATAAAGATTTTCTAGCAGAACCACCTCAAAATCAAGGTTCAAAAGTGATACTTGGCCGACATGCCACCCAAAAAGGGAACTTCTACACCAAATAAGCCTCCAGAAAATCCTACTTGGACTCTTGATGAAGGTGAATAAATGTGTAGGGACATAAATG
The DNA here is from genome assembly GCA_010110895.2 of Picea sitchensis. Taxonomy (NCBI): domain Eukaryota; kingdom Viridiplantae; phylum Streptophyta; class Pinopsida; order Pinales; family Pinaceae; genus Picea; species Picea sitchensis. Next base: position 100,467 of record SNQJ01S0017643.1, on the reverse strand, counting down.
ATTTACAAAAGAATATAGTAACAAAAGATGAAATGCAAGATATAGAAGCTAAGTTGGAGGCAAAGATGGATGGTTTAAAAGAGGAGATCATGGAAGTATTGAAAATTTTCATAACAGAGAAGACACCTGAAAGTGAAAATGCATCCCATGAAATCCATGATGAGGACACAAGGAAGGTGAATCAAGAATGGAGAAACTCCAACTTTGGGTTGAAGACCAACCATGTTTCTAAGATCGATATGAGGAAGGTTGATGGCAAGGACCCAATCACATGGATACTTCAGATGGAGAAATTTTTTGATCTACACAATGTTCCACATACACAAAAGGTACAAATTGATTCTTTATATTTAGAACCTAATCAATTTGTATATTATCGATGTCTTTGTTCTCGCAAATCACTCATCACTTGGACAATTTTTACGGAAGAAATGATAGCACACTATGAGGATACA
>SNQJ01S0017643.1:72302-85639 GCA_010110895.2 Picea sitchensis | reverse complement strand
TACATGGTTGGATGCACTTGTTTATGGTACAGGTTGATTACAGGGTGTTTGGCACAGGTTGGTGCATGGTTGATGCTCTTGTTTATGGTACAGATTGATATCTGTTGATGATTGTTGCCTCATCTCAGTTGGTGCTGAGAATGAAAGATGAGTCTTGCATATAGAGCTGGTGCTCTTGTAGAGTTGTACTCTATTCAATTTTTTTTGATAAACCCCAAGGATTGTAGTCCGTAATAAAAAGAAAATTGTACATACATCTTGTGTTCTTTGTGTTCATTGTGGTGATGCCTTGTTGATGATATATTGCTGATATATGTTGTTGATATGTGCTCACATCTAACTAGTTATAAATGACAACAATGGGTAATGAATAAATGTTGAATGCTAATTGATGAGTTTTTGTGCAAGAGGGAATTTTTGGTAAAAAGAGCCCCACACTCATTCACCCCCCCCCTCTAAGTGTGGTAGGTGTGTCCAACAGGAATAACGAAGTAAATCTAATTGTTGATATACTACGAGATCATTATTGAGTGTTGATAAAGAATAGTTGAACAATAGGATAAGCGGGGCCAAAGGTACGAAGTCTCGCAGTAAAAAGAAACCGTCGGATTGAGTTAGGGGAAGATCCATGGTGGTGGAACTATTTGGTACTTCGGTGATATTTGAAGGACACGATAAAGCTCAAAATTCCCAGAGTCTCAAAGTGTTGAAGCCCCAGAATCTTGTCAATCGTCAAATCAAAGTTGTGTGGAAATAGTCAACTCTGACATTGACCAACTTTAGAGATAAAGGAAGTTGATTTACTCAAAGGATATCGGAGTCTGATAATGTCAAAATGAACAAGGATTGTCCATCGCAATTGATTATTAAGTCAAATTCATGAGTCATCTAAAAGACAAAATTAGTCAAATTTCAATGAGAAATGTGGTAGTACAAATCTGACCATTCGTCATAAGGTTGGATCAATGATGAAAGTTTAGAAGCACAAATTCAATTGCATAGACATTAGCAAAGAGGAGACAACACATTTTTTGATCGGGACCATTGGATGAGACTAGGGAAAATATCAACAGTGGAGAAAAACTTCACCACTCCAGGGATCATAGTTGGAATTAAGAAAGAGGCATAAATATCTCGGAGTCTTGAATCTCCAAATTCTTGGATTAAATGAAAGTCACCCATCCCAATGAATAATTAATTTGGAACCATTGATCGTCAAGACTTGACAACGATCTCGATCCAACAATGTTGCAGGATTGAAATCTAATCATAGATTCAAGGAGGAGGAAGATATCAATGGACAAGATCTTATCACATCACAAGTTGCTTAGAACATAGGGAAATGCTTAGTTGGTAATCTTGTGGTTTCAAGCTCGCGGTCACATGAAATTTGGATTGAAGGGAGCACCTATTGATTAAGATTCAAATTCACAACAATTTGAGATGTATAGACTAATGGACTGATACACAGTCATGATTAAAGAAGATTTAAATCATGAGAATTATGAATAAAGATTAAAAAGGAAAAATGATATTGTTGAAAGTTTAATATTATCAATCTTTGCCTTTGCATTCATCCACTGACATCTCCTACAGATGGAGCCACCACACCTTGAATTGCATACTACCATAGGGTCGGAGCATGTGATATCTGGTAATGAATCCAGGGGGGTGCAACCCTGCTCATACAAAAATGTCATTGCAAATGACCGAGAGGGGAAAAGAGCCAAGAGACCAAATTTTGAACCACATCCCTGTTGGCCCTTGACCAAGTCTTGGAGAACCTTGGTCACGTTTGACCAATTTTGGGACTTGTACCGGCTGGTCGAAGGTGGAATGCAAGGCAAAGCAGAGATCATGGGATCTCAGCCCCTTTCTTAGGGAATTTTTTGGTTTAGGGTTTATGTAATGGGTACGGGATGTTGGTCCATGGGTTTACCCATGTTTAGGCCCCTTTGTAATGTATAAATAGAAATCTAGGCAATGTAAGTAAGAGAGACCTAGTGTTTAATGTGGTTGGTGAGCTAAGTGAAAAAATTCATGGATGCTTCGTGCATATTTTGTGTTAAGAACTTGTAGAGCTAACTGAAAGTGATTGCAAGAATCTTGTGTGCATATTGTAAGAAGGCTTTGTGCTTAAACCTAGCTCGGGGAAGGAGGATCTGGCGAGGTGCACACATATATCTTGTCCTATGCGGAGTGGGTTCTTGTGGCTCTGTTCTTGTAGAAGATTGAAAGAAGACAATAAAGAAGAGAAGATTTGGTGGATGTAGCCCCACACTGGGGTGAACCACGTATATCCTGTGTTGTGGTTTCTTTGTGCATTATAGTTGTTATGTTATTGATTTGATTTATGCTTAGTGCAATGATATATGCTAGATGCATCTGATATAGTAGCTTAGTTCTTAGTAATGTGAATGAATGCTAGATCTTATTTATTTCTATATGCTAAGTTCTTAGATGTATTAGATCTTGTTTAATATTGTGATGCTCTGTAACTAGGGTTTCGACCTGCGATGTGAATAAGGGTAAAATTTTGAAGACTGTTAACTACTAAGTGCTCTGTTAAGTGTTGTAATCATAGATCTATGTCTCGGATAGGTTGTAGACACTTGAGTCATGCAACCACCCCTGCCTCTACCTCGGGTGAGACTTCATATGATTTGTAGGTGTTGTCGAAAGTGTTGGTAGTTAGGGTTTTTTGGGTGCTATGTTGAAGTGTTGAACCTTGGGTCTGCCCCTATGCCAACAAATGGTTCTATTGTTGGGACCTGAAACTGTGATTGTTGGGAACTGAAGAAAATAAATATTTGTGCGTAGATCTATTTTTTTAGTCTGCAACATTCTACTTGACTACGAAGCTCTATGCTAAGAAAGGAATCAGATCTGAAGAGAAGAGGTAAGATCTTAAATCTTTGTGCTATGAGAAAGGTAAGATAAGTGTAAATTTTTGTTTTGAAAGAATGCATCTAGGTATGTCTAATAGATTTTTTCCTAGTCTAAAAGCTAGGGCACAACTAGAAGAAATAATATTGGATATGAGTAGATATGATAAGAATATTGAAAGATATGTTATTCCCATGCATATAAAGAATGTTTGGACTAACAAATGGATGCAGGATCCTAGAAAGATTTTTTTGCAGGTTAGTTACTGTGATCCTAGTGCGCAGTACAGGAAAGGTTGGGGTTCATTTAAAAGAAAGAGAGGATTAACTCTTTGTTATAGTTGTATAAGATTGAGACATATTTCTAAGGAATTCCTTGGTAGAGGTCCTAGTTGTCTTTTTTGTAAATCTATGGACCATGAAGTTTTGGATTTCCCTAGAATGATTGCTAAAGTTGAAAAGATGAATATGAGACAAGAAAAAGATGAGACAGGCCAAGAAACTAAGGATATGATAGAACCCCAGAAAGAATCAGAGACTATATTATTAAAGATGAAAGAAACCCTGAATGATCACAGAGATATCAACTTATCAGATATATTAAACATGAAGGAATGCATCGAAACAAGAATATGAGACTTCAACATAGATTGTGTTCTAGATGAGGAAACATAGGTGAATATCACGACAAAAAGAACTTGGGAAATTTTGGGAAAACCTGTTATGGTTCCTTCATTAGGAGGAATAGGATTATTTAGAGGAAAGATGATAACCCTATGTGGAAGACTTACCCAGACATCTATCAATGCTCATGGAACTTCGACAGAAGAATAATTTGAGATCGTTAAATTTGTTGAGAACATATCCCCATTTTCTATTTTGCCAGGAAAAACTTGGATTGAGAAAGATCAGATATGAAGGAAAAAAGAAGAGGAGGATCTGGAACAGAAAAAGAAAGAACTAAGGGATTTCATGGCTAGGAGAATAACGCACTTACTAGAAGAACAAGAGGACTAGTCGAAGCTATTGAGGACTAATGATCTCGACGTCGAAGTTGAAAGAACACATGAAGACTTGAAACACATGTCTCTACAAGAGAGTAAAGCACCTACCCCATAAAGAGAAGAATTATTACCCTCGAACCCTATGAAATACCATCCATAGTGATAAGTTACTATGCCAAGAGGAGATAATAACAATAATGGAAAGAGGAAACAAATGACTTAGATTACAAGAAAGAAAGCCAGAAAGCTCAGCAAGAAGAAAGAAAAGTTAGAAAAGTTACAGGAAGTTCCAGGGAGGACTTCATAGAAGGAAGGTTTGAAGAAATGGAACTTCATTGGGATATCAGAACAACGAAGATTTTCACTTCACCACAGCGAAGAAATATGATCGTTGGAGGCGTCACGATCGTTAGCCTGACGCTCCAGAATGGCTCGAACCGCATTTATATCCAGAAAGATCGCCATTAGACTGTTGGGACCACGCCATAACGGATGGAATTGCATTGATTAAGGCGTTCCTTCCTGTTGAGAAGATTCTTTTATGACATTGTCTATTTATCCTGTTGATCGTTGCACCGAGAACACTTTTTCCAATTATGATTATTCGAGCCCACGGAAAACTAGTTTCTTTCGCGTAGTGCCTATTGAGATCTCGCCATCCATTATGTTACCATGATTGTTTGTTCACCGACATACGATACTTGATATCGAGCATGCATGTCAAGTGACTTCAAGTAAGTATAGAAATCCATCGAAGAGATCCTGATGGACCTCATGACTGAGAAGGTCATGTCTATAGGAGTCCAAGTCTTGTCGACGAGAGGAGTGCAAGCATCCTCGTCGAATGCTCATGGATCTGGACCATCCTGAGATGTGACAGAGAAATTAAACAAGCATCATGATGACTTGGTGAATGTGAAGCTCATCCCATCTTTCCTACCCAGTTATATCCTGCCTCTAGTTGGTGCGGTGAGCTGTGACAGTGTCCCGAGGGACTTCGACTACACCTTGATCACTACGTACCTCCTGAACGGGATACACGTAGTTGGATTGTAGTTAGGAAAAATCATGATGTTGAATATCAGTGACTTCAACTTGGGATATTGTAAGAACCATGAAATGCTCTCCCCACACAAGTATTTGACTGGGACCAAGGGGAAGAAGTCGAAGATCATCCCCCATCCATGGTCAATGTACATCACGAGGTCCACTATTTTGAATGTGATGAAGGTACCACACTTTGGAAGGCATCAGGAGGTTAACGCGTGCGTTAAAATCCTGTTTTCTTGCTTCCATGGAGGTTATATATGGCTGGACAGATGCATCATTGTAGATCTAACATTCATCCATTGGATCACTGGATTAAGCATGCAAGGACCAGACCCACAAGAATTTTATCCAGGGAAGGTTGCAGATCACGCCCTGGCGTAGAAAATTAAAGATACATATGGTGATGTGGAAAAGGGGAAGTGAGGCTACAAGGTAGCCTCCATTCATAATGGCGCAATGTGCCTAGCCTACTAGTTGATCGTTGTTAATATAGTAAGGAAGAACAGACCCATGCAGGTCACAAGGTTCATTTTTGACCTCACGGGAAAATGCGTGGAAGGGATAAACATGAACTAGGAGAGCAACCTCATCAACCAGTTAGAGAAAGACTATCGCGAAGCTGAGGATTAGGGCTATGAGTTCCACTTCAGTTGGATTTTGATCCTCATCGCTTTCATTGCTTGGGAAATTCCGTAAGGTGTGTCCTTCCCTAATATTGATCCATCAGAACCATTAGCTGTGAATTTCACCATGCTCTAGTATTCGAGCGACATGGATAAACAATGGCAGTCAAACGCGGTGTTCCACACCTACTAATTACAGTTGAAGAGGGCTATTGATTCTTTCCCTCGGATGACACCGAACACCCTGCACAGGTTCATACCATTTGTGAAGTTCTGCGTAGATAGATATTTTATTTATATTACTACGCGTGGAGATGAACACAAAGAAGAGTTGCAAAGTTACTATAAACTCACAGAGGATGACATGGAAGAAATCACTAAGGAATGGCCTACAGAGTTCCTTATACAAGTCGACCAGATAGAACTGTCTGACCTTGACCTCATCGAAAGTCCAGTGGTTACTCGCGAAGAGTATGATGCACCCAGCAGTAGCAGAAGGAAGAAAAAGGAAGAGGTATAGAACCTAAACAACACATCAGAAGGGACTGCTTCAGACTCACCTGGAGAGGGAGGTGATGACTAAGTAGACAAATAAGAAGACAAAGGAGAAGAATACAAGAAGAAATAAGATGAAGTAACACCGCCTAGGGACCATATTGATGAAGCTGAGACCTCCAAGAAAATAAAGGTTTTCCCCATGAAACCTACATCGTGGAAGAAGTCCAAAGCTACTAAACCACAGATGCAAACTATGTTAATGATGGATGACATATATTTCATCATTATCATTGTCTTAGATAACTCAGAATATTCCTTATAGCGCAATGAATCCAAACAAGAGATCATGTATGAAAGAATTGAAGAAGAGTTGAAAGGCATGCAACAAGCCCTCTACTTCATCCACACAGTGTCTACTGCACCCATGTCATTAGAAGGAACAGAGTTGGGAGATGATTCTTCCTAGCTATGCCGAATAGAAGATGCGACAGAAGCTCGCCTTCGTTGTGTTCAGTAAGAAAAAGAATAGGCCACAGAGGCCTTAAATCAAGCAAAAGAGGAAGCCATATAACAACTTTGAGTTTCACAATAGGAAAAAGATGGCATCCAAGCCAAGTTTGCAGAGGATAGAGCACAGATATAGAAGGATAAGGAACAACTACTCATAGAGAAGATTTGAGCTAAAGAGGCAGTCACTAGAGCACTTCACTTTGTGACGAGTTTAGAACAAATGGAAGAAGACCCAGTGGAAATCCAAGTAGGGAAGCTTATTGAAGCCATTTAGCAGCTCCAACAGAGGATAGAAGAACTGGAGTTACAAGTAGTGACAAGCACTCCACAAGAAGTATGAGACCAGAGAGAAGAAAATGCCCAAAGCATAGTCTAGAGAATTAAGGCATTGGCCTTAGAATGTAAGCAACTCAACAGTTGAAGTGCGTAGAATTATGAGAACCTTGCAGAGGATCCTAAACTAAGGACACTAGATTCATAGCTTTAGGAGGCCAAGAAGCAAGAAACAATGGTGCAAGTGCAGTTGAAGCCACTACCAATGATCAAGAGGATGAAATGATCCCAGGAACAATGCATAGTTTAGCAACAAGTCCATGCCATACAGAGTAAGGTCATGGAAGTGACTCAGCGAATCCAGCCAGTGTAGGATGCAGCTTGGATACTTTTTTAGGAGATTGAAGGATGAGGTGCAGAACTGGAACAAGTGGTCACCACAGTGGAACAACGCTTGGAAGGACCTGTGATAGAGAAGGTTATTCAAGAGTTCACCAAGAAGGAGGCTCTAGCGAAGCAATAGGTCAAATTAGCTCGAGATAAGATCGAGGCATTTGAGGTAGAGTTACCCAAATCAGACTGACTTGGGATGAGTCATAGGTGAGTGTTGGGGGGATGTTATCCCAAGACTATGTCTTGGGGAACCTTGGTCACATTTGACAAATTTTGGGACTTCGACAGGTTGGTTAAAGGTGGAGCACAAGGTGAAGTGAATATCGTGGGATATCAGCTCCTTCTTAGGGATTTTTTGGGTTTAGGTTTTATGTAATAGGTATGGGATGTTGTCCCATGCGTTTACCCATGTTTAGGCCCCTTTGTAATGTATAAATAGAAAGCTAGGAAATGTAAGTAAGAGAGACCTAGGTGTGTAAAGTTGTTGGTGAGATAAGTGCAAACATTCGTGGATGATTCGTGCATACTGTGTGTTAAGAACTTGCAAAGCTAAGTGCGAGTGATTGCATGAAGCTTGTGTGTAGATTGTAAGAAGGCTTTGTGATTAAACCTAGCTCGGGGAAGGAGTATCTGGTGAGGTGTGCACGGATCTCCTGCCCTATGCAGAGTGGGTTCTTGTGGCTATGTCCTTGTAGAATATTGAAAGAATAAAATAAAGAAGAGAAGAGTTGGTGGACATAGCCCCACACTAGGGTGAACCACATATATCATGTGTTGTGGCTTCTTTGTGAATTATAGTTGTTATGTTATTGATATGATTTATGCTTAGTGCAGTGATATATGGTAGATGCATCCGATATAATAGCTTAGTTCTTAGTAATGTGAATGAATGCTAGATCTTATCTATTTCTTTATGCTAAGTTCTTGGATGTATTAGATCTTTTTGAATAGTGAGATGCTCTGTAATTGGGGTTTCGACCTGCGATGTGAATAAGGGTTAAATACTGATGAATTTTAACTGCTAAGTTCTCTGTTAAGTGTTGTAATCATAGATTTGTGTCCCAAATAGGTTGTAGACACTTGATTCCTACAAACACCCCTGCCTCTACCTCGGGTGAGACTTCATCTGCTTCGCGGGTGTTGCCGAAAGAGCCAGGGTGCGTTGTTGAATTATTGAAACCTGGGTCTGCCCCTGTGCCAACAAGCCCCATCTGCGGGAACAATTCCTCACCAAAGAATAGGGTTTCAGGAAAGATATGGAGGTATAGATGAGTACGTCTCATCCAAAGGAATCTCAAGGATGGGAACCGAGAAAATGCATTCCCAAATCTAATAAACCTACCAGGTATTCTATGAACGCAACTAGAGTTGGGGAACACACTTATTTCGTGAAAGAGCATACTCTAATAGGGAAATTTTTGGGTCTCTGGCCATCAGAAAGGGACCTCATGCAATGGATCAAATCTTGGTGGAACCCAAAGGGAGACTATGAAGTTCAACTCAACTCCAAGGGGTTCTTCAATATGATCCTCTATAGCCTAGAGGATAAGGACCAGACTTATACAACTCTACAGGGCTCTTCCTCAAGTTTTGGACATATCATTTTAGATCAGAGAAATAATATTTCACCATGGAACTAATCTGGATCTGACTCTACTCCCTACCCCGATAATTCTGGAACACGAAAATTCTCATGGGAATAGGGAACACAGTGGGAAGATATGTAAAATATGCAAAGGCGACAAAAAAAAGGAAATACACCTCTTATGCCAACATATTTGTATACATGGATATCTCGAATGCCTTACTAGGTTCAGTAACTATAGAACACCAAGACGAGGACTAGAACCAAACCATGGATTATGATGAAATTCCCTTTAGTTGCAGAAAATGTCATGAGCATGGTCACCTCTTCTATGATTGTCCTTTAAATGCTAAAAATTGAAAAGTATGGGATGGAAATAAAAAGGATGGCTACACAACAGTCATGGGTAGGCAAAAACAACCCCCAACAAAGTACAATCAAGAAAGAAACTAGAAAATCCCCATCAACAACTCTTTTGATATCTTAAATCAACTCCCAACAGAAGAGGAGGTGGAAAATTTGCACAAGAAGGGAAACTAGGACAAGGATAAAGGAAATTCCAAGCTATATATTGAATAAGTAAAAGTATAGAACCAAGAAACCTATCCCACAATTCAATAGAATGAGGATAAATCAGAGGGTGAGGGGGACACCCTCATAATGCTAGATGATCAGGATATAGTATAAATTGACTTGGAGAAACTGGAGGAAGCCTTCAATAAAAATAATATGAAAAACATCCCAGTAGAACAACTCAATAAAGAGAACAAAGTATTCATTGATTCCATGGAAGGGGTGACTTCATGAATAGGAATATCCCAATATTTGAAACTTGATACTAGGTGCACCCCCCATGAAATAAAATGAAGAGTCCGCAAATCAACATACTAACTCATCAAAGAGGTAGGAAACTATATTCTTAACTTGGGATAGATCTACCTCCTTATGGAAGGTTACAACTCTCCACCACCCAACTCAGCATGATGAATATCATCACCTGGAACATTAGAGGGATTAATGGAAGGTCCAAACAAAGGACCCTTCAAGATAGTATCCGTGTAGAGAATCCAGACATTCTCCTTTTACAGGAAATAAAATTTGTTGGGGAAGTTGTTGAGGATATCTTTCAACAATGTTGGAGGAATTGCAACTCCATTCACACAGAGTCAAATGGTGTTGCAGGGGGATTGTCCATTTTAAGGAACCCTGCTACAGTCATAATAGATCAACTTTTTTGCATGGTTGGGACATTCACAGTCCACTTTAGATCCCTAGGATCTAACCAATATGGAATGATTACAAATTCCTATGGACAACAAAGTGCCAAGGAAAAGGATATTTTCATGCACAGGATAACCATAGTAATTTCACTGTTGGGATCTGAATGCTCGATAATAGGGGGAGACTTCAACATCATCCTCATGCTAGAGGAAAATATTGGTAGCACAAAGAGGCTATATCATGACAGTGGTAGGTTCAAATCACTAATAGACCATCTAAAACTGATATACATAGAAACCAGAAATGGAATTTTCACTTGGTCCAACCATATATTTCCCCCCCAACATGTTTCAAGAAGATTAGATCTCTTCCTCATCTCCAAATCAATATTGTTGGATGATCTAGTGTTGGAAGCCAACATTCTCGCAAAATCTAGTTCTGATCATTGACCAATCTCTCTCTTATTAGATACAAGAGAAACACCCAAGCTTAAACCCTTTCTATTTGAAAATTTATTGCTCACCCACTTGGATTTTCGAGAACTTTCCAAAACCTGATGGAGGTAGGTAGAGATAGACCATGGCACATGCATGTATAAGTTTCAACAAAGAATAAAGAACTTAAAATGGCATCTAAAGAACTAGAACAAAAATGTTTTTGGTAATATCTTCTACAAAAAAAAGGAGATCCAGCAGCGCCTCAAGGACCTACAATAGGAATTTATTTCATAGGGACAAAGAAAAAAATATTCCATGGAGGAATAAAATCTATAGGAATATATAGAGGAGATACTTTGGAGTCAAAAATCTGGGGTACAATAGCTTAAGGAGGGTGAAAGGAACACCAATTTCTTCCATCGCTCCATGGTGCATAGGAAATAGATCAATATAATTACCCAACTAGAAGACACACAGGGTAACCCCATTCTGGACCATGCAAGCATAGAAGTTGAACTGATTAACTACTAAAAATACCTCCTATCGGAACCCCTAAGGGATAGAATGTCGTCCATAAGAAATACAACTCGACACATCCCCTCCCTGATCACAAAGGAACATCCACTCCCTAATCACACAAGAGGAAGTTGATCAAGAATTTAATGAGAATCCACTAGGAAAATCCCCATGATTGGAGGGCTTAGCAACAAACACTTTTCATTATTGTTGGCCAATGATTAGGGAATAAGTATTGGAAGTAGTAGAGGAATCCAAAACATATGTAAAATTCCTCTCAGCCTTCAATTCCACTTTCCTCACATTAATCCCAAAGGAATAAAGGGCAACCCATCCAAAGAATTTTCATCCCATATCCCTCTGCAATGTAATCTACAAAATCATCACGAAGGTAATAACTCTATGACTTAAATCGGTCCTACCCTTCATAATCTCTAAGTAAAAATATGGCTATGTTAAGGGATGCCAAATCATGGATAGTGTCATCCTCGCGCATGAGATATAAAATCACTCAAGTCAACTCGTACCCTAGTTATGCTCATCAAACTTGATCTCTCAAAATTTTTTGATAGAATAAGTTGGGAATATATGTGCTCCCTCCTCAAGGCCTTTATCTTTGACACTGCCTCAATAGCTTGGATCATGCATATCCCTTCCTCGACCTTATTCTCTATTCTATTTAATGAAGTGACCTCCCATCCCTTTCCCCCCACTAGAGGCATACATCATGGGGACCCCCTTTCCCCTTTCCTTTTTTTCATAATGGTTGAAGGTCTTGGTCATTACATTAATGCCTCAGTTGAGGATGGTTCCCTCAAAGGCCTACCTCGTCACAGTCTCCATTTGGAATCCTCTCAGAGTAAATGTGTGGATGATACCTTGTTGATCAATATCCCCACCACTCAGGAGGCTAACAATATCAATACCATTCTCGTAGACTTTGTAGAATCTTCGGGAACCTCCCTAAACCTAGAAAAGTTACAAATTTAGTTTTTCAATACCCCGTTGGAAATCCAAACCCACATCTCCATACTTCTGGGAATCCCCAAGAGATACCTTCCATCAAATTATCTTGATATCTCCCTTATGGGGAAAACCACTTGTAAAATCTCTTGGGATAACCTCCTTCTCTCCATATATAACCATCTAAATAATTGGACCTTTCATTCTCTCAACCTAGCAACTTGACTAGTCATTCTAAAATTTGTGCTTCAAGCATTGTCAACGTACCTATTTACAACCTTGGTATCACCACGGTCATTTATAAAATCCATCATAAATCTCCAACAAAATTTTCTCTTGCCTAGAAACCACCCACACAAGAAGTGAGATCTAGTAGGTTGGGATAAAATCTTCAAGCCTAAATCAATAGGTGGACTGGGTCTTAGGGATCCAGGAAAGATTAATCACATAATGGGGGTAAAACTTTGGTGGTGTTGTCTCAAAAACCCCACAGAGTTATGGGATAAACTTTGGAAACTCAAATATGAACCTACCATTAGCGAGGACCTCCTCATCAAACTAAATGATCTTATTCAAGGGTCCAACATATGGAACACATCTTGGTGCAATCACCTTCTCATATAGAAACATGATTTCTGAAGATATGAAATGGAAAGAGGTCCTTATTATGGCAAGACTCTTGGAAACAATTGCCACCATTGCACTCATTAGAAGATCTAATCCCCCTTCATCAGCAAATGAAATTGAGGGACACACTACATGTAAAGGATATTTGGAAGGAAAACTTGTCGCAACACCCCTGGTGCATATGGAAGACTCAACCCCATGAACTAAACATATTGTAAGATATAAATACACGACCCTCAGGGGATTTGTCCTTACAGCGAAAGATTTGCATTAGTGAAGATACAAACATCCTCAAGTGGGGAACTTTCCAACAGGCAACTTATTCGTCAAAGAAGCCATCAATATTCAGGAAAATTACCACATGTAACTTAAAGAGCACATCTGGGGTAAAATCTGGAACCCCAAATTTTGGCCAAAAGTCTCCCTTTTTCTTTGGCTAATTACCCAAAATCGCATACTCACTTGGGATAACCTCTGGAGGTAGGGATTTATGGGACTTTTAATATGCCTCCTCTACTGGAAACAGGAGGAAACAATGGATCACATATTAAATCAATGCTCTGAAAGTGAAGTAATCTAAGACATGGCAGCACAAATAATGTGTCATTCTAGAAGAAACAAAGAAATCATTGTAAGCACTATTAAAAACTGGGACTCCTTTACCTATCAAAACCAAATATTAGATCACATTGGGAAACTAATACCAAGATTTATAGACTAGAAAATATGGAAAGAGAAAAACAAAATAATCT
>SNQJ01S0017643.1:51934-71026 GCA_010110895.2 Picea sitchensis | reverse complement strand
TCAGGTTGGTGCTAGTTTACAAGTTGAGTCTTGTTATGAGGATTGGGTTCCTCACATCTTAGTTGGATCTGAGATCAACATGTTGGGTATTTTTATGAGGGTTGGATTCCTCATTTTTTAGTTGGACCTGAGAACTACGAGTTGGGTCTTTTATTAGATATTTTTATCTCTCACATTCAATTGAATTTGAAGATATTAAAGCATTGATTTTATTTGTATTCATTCAAGTTTGTGTTATACATGTTTATGAATAATTAATTGAGTTGCATATATCTTATTCAGCTAATTCAGTTAATCTATGAAAGTGTGAAAATCATTCACAATTTCTAGACATTGATTCACTCCCCCCATGTCAGTGTCAGTGTGCTTTTCAACAATTGGTATCAGAGAAGATGCCTTGAACATTGTTTTAACACTGGAAGGTAGATTATGAAGAAATGGGTGGACAAATGGCTCTCTCCACAAAGGAATCCCCCTTATTCGATGGAACATACTACTCTTCATGGAGGGAAAGAATGAAATGGTATCTGAAGTCAACAGGATCTCTTGTTTGGGACTCATTAGTATCTAAACCTTTGTACTCAACTACCTCAAAGAACAAATCCAAAACTTCAACATAAGCAAAGAAAAATAATTCAATAGGATTAAAGGCAATCTAGAATGGACTGTCATACCAAGTCAAAGAAAATATGGGACATTGCACCTTTGCTAAAGTACTATGGATACAACTAGAGAATTCTTATCAAAATAAAGAACAAAACAAAGAAATAAATAATTCCAATCAGTTTACAGAACAAAACAAAGAAATAGAGAAATCCAATCAAATTAAAGAACAAAAATAAAAAATGGAGAAATACAATCACAATAAAGAATAGAAATTATAAATGGATAAATCCAATCATATTGAAGAAAAAAATACAGATAAAAATAATTATAATCAGAATAAATAACAAAACACAGAAGAGGACAATTCCATCAAATAATTGATGCAAAGCATAGTCATCAACATAGAAGACTACTACATGAAGGAATTCATGAATACCTCGATATTCACAAAAGAAAAACTATTAGATTTTAAGACTAATGTTGTAACCATATTTGAAGGGATTAGTATGGAACCAAGAAATGGTCTATATATTGAAGTTACTAAGGATGTTATTGACCAACTTGAATACAAAATAATGTGCACTTTTGAACAATTGGAGAAACTTCAATAGAAATATATGTTGTTACTACAATAGTTAGATCAATCCAACCTTGAAGACCATGAACAAAAGATTTGGCTAGAAGACAAAGAAGAAGAGAACAAAAGATTGAAGACTAAAGTTGCTAATCTAACAAAAGAAATGAACAGATTGAAGATGTATGACAAATTCAACAAATGCACAGAAGACTTAGAATAAATAAAAGAATTGGTTTACACTCTAAAGCCTCAAATTGAGAAAGATAAAGAAACTGAAGAAACCTTGAAGAGCCAGTTGATTAAAAAGGAATAACTGTGCCACATGTTGGAAATGGAAGTCATCAACCTCAAAAGGATTCAACTAGAGAAAAATGAAGAAATAAAAATATTGAAGACTAAAGTTATTTATCTAACAAAAGAAATAGAAGAGTTAAAGACATATGAAAAAACCAATAACTGCACAAAATTCTTGGATGATACAGAATAAATGGTCATCAATTTAAAGACTCAACTTGAAGAAGCTAAGCAAGGAGAAGAAGCCTTGAAGATCCAATTTATTAGAAAGGAAGAAACATGTCATGTGTTGGAATTGGAAGTTATCAAACTCAAAAAGAATAAGGAAAAGACAAAAGTAACTTTCAAATTCCAGAACAACTCAGCTATCCTAGATAGGATATGGAACATTCAAATGCCAATTGATGACAAGATAGGTCTTGGATACAATAATAAAAGTGGAAAATGGAGCACCATTCAAAAACATGATAAAGGAACATACTCCTCAAAAGAAAAAGGTAGAGTCACAAACCAAAAACAAACCATGAGCTTTGTCAAGGAAGGAAGCTATAAAAGTAAAAAGGAAGAAACATATCAAAAGGAAGAGCGCTCATGTCACAATAGACAGAAGTATGGAAACACATTCAATGATTATTGTGTTTCTTGTAATAACTTTGGTCACAAATCATGGAAATGCAAGGGTCCTGAAAAGAAAAATTCAGAAAGGTCCAATAACTTAATGAGATGTTGGATATGCAATTATGTTTTCCACACAACAAAGTTTTTTCATACAATAAGATGCTACAATTGTGATAGGTTTGGCCACAAATCTCAAAACTACAGAAAATTAAGAAGTCAATCAATGAGAAATAATTCATACAACTCAAGATCAAAATATAATAATGGTTGGAAGAAAATAAGATATAACAAATCTCAAACAACAAATTTAGAAAAGAAATATCCAACAAACAAAATATCTCATGAAAATATATGGAGAAGAAAATCTAAAATATAAAGAAAGAAAGATGATATAGCACCTGAAAATAAAGAAATTAATAAAAAGAAAATGATGGGTGAAGTTCCTAATAAGGAATGTGAAATTCATAGATTTTAATACGAAATGGATCAAGATCAAAAAATGAGAGTTCCTAAAGAAGAATATGGCACAATAGCATATCCTTACAATATCATGCAGATCAATAGTCCATTATCCAATGAAAGAAAAATACAAAAACAAGAATATGAAGAAACTTTTGGTGCACAAAACAATGATAATAATGATGAATATTCAATAGCATATCAACCAAAAGAATTGAACAATGAAAATATTAGAAGTTTTCCAATGTTATTTTCATGAACTACTAAATTTCCCCGCAACAAAAAATATGAATAAAAGGAAGGAGGAAGGATTTTATAGCATAATTTGGAGTAAGTGCTACAAAATAATACTAAAATATGGTATGATATAAACCCAATAAGGCATTTCCAAAAGAATAAAAAACTTATAAATAAGACTTAAAAAAAACAAGATATTATTAAGAAAAAATCATGGTTTGAGGAGATTTGAGACAATAACATGAATATCATATTTACTTCTAATTAAACATATATGAAGAGGCTCCTAGCTTACAAATGAGTAAATATAGGACCATAAGAATGAATAAATTAGACGGAATCTAAAGGGAAGTAAAGTTAGTTCTTGAACAATATTTGTATAAATATTGGCACACTCTTTAAAGAAGGAAGGGAAAACATGATTAATAATATGGAGTGCATCAGCCTGGTTAGAAGAGGATTATAGCCTAAGAATCGTGACAAAATGAAGTAGGTCTTAAGTATTTTAGGCAACAATACTAACAACAGATGAAAGGACCAATTCAATCTTGTTTCTAAGGGGAAAACCTTGAAGTTGGTTTCTGCAGAGACGAAGGACTATGGATAAGATATTAAATAGGTTGAAGAATGGAAATTAAATTAATTGGTATTTATCAATAGTATTCCTGTGAAAGATCATAACATTAAGAAGAATAAATAAACATATCAAGAAGATCAGTAAGATTCACACCCTTTTCCTTTATAACAAATGAGAAGATAGTAAAACCCTATGAAACAGTAAAAACGCAAGGGGAGTATTTAGTTTGGTCATCAAATGAGGAATTCGTTGGATTAGGTTTAAAAGACTTGATCACTACAAAAAATTGGTTTCAATAAGACTCCCTATTTGAACACAAAAAATCCCAAGAGATTGAGATAATAATTGGCACATTCATAGGGGGAGAAAAGTAGTAAAAGTTTAACTCTTTGTCATTTATGTCAAAGGGGGAGAAAAATAGTAAAACAAATTTTGTATCAATAACATTTCAATCTTCCAACATGAAAATGAGATCAGTGATCAGGGGAGAAAAAGTATTTTTTTTACATATATGTTGACCTCAATGTCAAAGGGGGAGATTGCTAGAATTATAGATTGTGTGTTGTCATTGATGGAAACATGAACTAAACATGTACAATAATCAGAGAAAAAAAAAGGAAGATCACCTTGGGGAAAAAGGAATTTGTGATCACTTTTGATTATGATAGGATCAACATTGATCCTATGTTCCTAAATTTCAGGAGTAGTTAGTGCATTCAAGTGAAGCTGAAACAGATTTCTGTGGATAGAGAAATCATGTGAAAAAATAATTCAAGTGATTGTTACCATTGATCAGGGATAGGAATGAAGTTCAAGAACATTCACAGTCATCTGATCGTTGGTGGAAACAAGGTCAAAGTATCAACCATTGATCGAATCCAAGTGGAAGGATAGCATAAGTTTTGGTACTTATCCACTTCGTCGATTACTGTATACAAGAAAGAATCCAGGAAATACCAAAGTCACGAAAGAAATTCCAACCATCGATCAGGAAAGAGATTCAGATGAGTTCTCGGTCATTAGATCAATATTTAATCTATAATTAAATGTTGAATATCGATCTAGAATGGAAATTTTGAACCGTCAGGTCATACTAAAGGATAGAAGGTGGTCAACTTCAGTGTTTACCACATCGACGATAAGAAGTTCAGAAAAACCAAGAATACCCAAAGGTCGAAGCCTTGAAGTCACGAAATCCAAACAATCGTCAAATTAAGGGAAGAACTTTGGGACTAATAAAAACCATTAGATCAAGAAGTCTAGAGGCATGATCCAGGAGGGAGACATGTGGTAGAAGACAAATATGACACGTGGCACAATCAGTTGGTGACAAGTGTCAAGGTATAGTTGGCACATTAGGTATACGAAATTCATGAATCAAGGTTACATGTGGCAACCAATCATCCTGTGCCACGTCAGCAAGCCAAGTCACTCCATGATTACTAACTTCGAGGATATCCAATATTATTTTATCAGCTAATCCTCAAAGGTCATAATCATGAAGTAAATCTAATTGTTGATCTACTACGACATCATTCTTGATTGTTGATTAAACGTAGTGGAAAGATATGATAAGCAGGGCCAAAGAAATGAAGTCCCGAAGTAAGTAGAAATTGACAAATTGAGTTAGGGTAAGATCCATGGTGGTGGAACTATTCGGTACTTCAGTGATATTTGAAGGATAGGATAAATCTCAAAATTCTCAAAGTCCTAGAGTGCCAAAGATCCAGAATCCTGTCAATCATCAAATGAGAGTTGCATGGAAATAGTTGACTCTGACATTGACCAACTTCAGATATAAATGAATTTGAGTTACTCAAGGGATCTCAGAGTCCCGAAATTTTGAAATGAATGAGGACCTTCCATCTCAACTGAAGATCAAGTCAGAGCTATCGATCATGTAAAATCCAGAATTAGTCAAATTTCAACAAGAAATGTGGTAGTATATATCTTACCATCCTTCATAAGGTTAGATCAATGATGAATATTTAGAAGCACAAATTAGGTTGTGTAGATGTTAGCAAAAAGGAGACAACACATTTTTTTATGAGGACCACTGGATGAGACTAGGGAAAAGATCAATGGTGGACCAGAACTTCACCACTTCTGGGATAGTTGGAATTAATCAAGAGGCATAAATATCCCATAGTCCCCAATCTTTGAAGTCATGAAGTAAATGAAATTCATCCATCTTAATGACTAATTAAGTCATATTTGTTGATCATCAAGACTTGACAATGATCTGGAGCCAACAAAGTTGCAGGATTGAAATCTAACCGTCGATCAAAGGAGGAGGAAGAGATCAAGGGATAATATCTTATCACATCAAAAGTTGCACAAATATTAGACCAAAATGTCAATCTAAGAATTTTTGGAGTAATGCTAGCCATTAGATTATCCAACATGATATGTAACCACTCCTGAGGGTAACACTCTATAATATATCTCTTCATAAATAAGAAGAGTTTTCTAAAGTATAAAAGTTCCAAAGGGTCGAAGCCCAAAGGAGAAGTTTATCATGTGAGTGCCCAAGGTATCAATGGTGTAACACTAACACTTAGGTAAGTGCTTAGCTGGTAATCTCATGGTTTTGAGCTTTCGGTCACACAGTTTTTTTATTGAAGGGAGCGACTATTGATTAAGACTCGAATTCACTATAATTCAATATCTCTAAACTAATAAATCAATACACAGTCATGATTAAAGAAGAGTTAAATCATGAGCATTATGAATAACGAATAAAAAGGAAAAATGATATTGTTTAAAGTTTAATATTATCATTTAAATGAAATGTTACAATTTTTTTGTAATATCCTCAAATTTCAGAATATTAAATTCTAAGTGAACTTTGAAATAAACTTTCATTTTTGGAAAATTTGAATTTGGAAATTATTTGCCATTTATGGAAAATCTGAATTTGGATTTTTGATTGTTGTAATTAATTATTTGATGACTGTTGGGAAAATATTTGACTTTCCCAACTGTCCTATTTTATTTGACACATGTGTAAGGAAAACCTTTTATAAATTAAATGTTGGAAGACAAATGGAACAACCAGGTTAAAAATAGTTGACCATGACTCCATGAGTGGGGAACAAGTTTGAGTTACCTCAAGGATGATTTTTACAAGTGGAAAATGTGGAATTTGACCACTAGTAGACCCTAACAATCATGGATTTGTAAAGTTGTGAATTTCCCCAAGGAGGGAAGGAAAGACCTAGGCACAAGGATGCATATTTTAACAACACATGGAGGAGGCAGGACACTACTTAGTATGTTGGAAAAGGAAACTATTTGCTATTATGAGAACTGTTAGTGTGAGGCAAAGCATTTTTCTGATCTATGGATGGCGACTATAGCTAAAGAGGATCATTCATTTTACCCTTATGGACTCATGGTCAGGCTAGGGGGTGAACAAGACAAGTGAACTTGGTTGTTTTGTTCTATGGTTGGGTGGAACGTGGTTGTTCCATTTGTATTCTAGCATCAAGTTTCAGATATGTATCTCATCTTGTATTCCTTTGTCAATGTTACATTTATGGTTATTATATATTAGGAATATATTGACTGTGAATACATAAGTGAAATCAATTCTTAAGGGACTGTATGACCATGTTTTAGTATGGCTTATCATAGTTAAAAGATACTAGAAATATTGTTTATTTGAAATGTGATGGTTGTACATAGATATGTAACTATATACACACGCATACATAAAGAAATAGTAGAACTATTTTTATGTTCTTATTGGCCATTGAATACATATATTTTGAATTTCTATTTAGATTTGTACATACACAAACACCACAGAGAATATATAGAAAGAATAACAATCCAAATACATTCTTTAATACCACAAAAATATAGTGATTTAGTATAATTCAGAGTATCTTGCAAAAACAACCATTGTATTCAATCAATCATTGTTAAAAATATTACAGTTGGAGTACCATAGACCAAAAACTCCACAACCTCTTGTATTGTAAACAGAACTCTAAGAAATTATACACATAATCTATATGTAACCGAACTTAATGCGTACATAGGTCGGTCAAGGATAGGCAAGAACTCAAATACCTTTTGTGGTAAGAGGATTCCTTCTTCTGATATCATCAACTTGCACAACCTACAAAAGAAGTAAACAAGGGTTCAATAACTATGATAGAATTGTAATTCTATGGAAATCAAACAATAGAATAAGCCAATGACAAAAACTTAGATTGAGTCCTGATGAAAAACAAGATCGCCTCTTGTTACTTGTGAGAAAATCTATCCACGATCTAGGATGAGGAGGAGTGGACCCAAAAACGACTGATGGGTACCCTCACAAAAAAGAAAAGGCCCATCATTATTTTCATATATCCATGCATAGAACTTTTCATTTGTAAAATAGAGGAAGCAACAATAAGTAATTATCATCGAAATAGACCATGCATAGATTCATAAAATAGGAAGCACATAATAGTAATCTCCAAACCCTGTACAAAGGACAAAATAAAGGAAAGGAGTCGATTATGGCAAGGGAAACAATTAAACAAGAACTACCAATTTAATTCTTGAAATTACATAGTTGGAATCTCCGATTTGGGCAAACGATCATAGAGAATAATTATTAAACTTATAAGCATTCATAGAGGTGCATAAGATGCCACTTGATTATAATCACAATAGATGGAGCATTAAAATTAAATAACATTACATAAAGGTAAATTACGAAAGCTTGAATGCATAGAAGTTTACAATAAGAACCTAATACACAGGTTACAACCTAACTGTGAAAAATGTGTTCCAACCCTACATTTTCGTTCTGCATCCATTCAGTAGATGAGGTGGTGAATGGTTACATTCTTAGAAATGGAAGTTAATAACAAGATACTCTCTCTTTTATAAGTGCAGAGTGGTCGACATAGGAAAACCCTTTCATAAACGATTTAATTCTATAATTGTATCAAACGAGAGATCAAGTTAAGGATGTTGCCGAGGTGGCCGTGGGATAATCGACGATTCTTCTTGGCGGAGGAAATATTTTCACAAATAGAGGATAAAAAAAAAAATTGTTTCAAACGAATAAGATTCTATCAATTTTCCATTTATATGCATAATGTAAATTACGAAATTTCCTACAGAGTTTTAAACAGTCAAGTCTGAATAACATCAATAAGCCTTGAGATATTTGGATGACTTACAGAGCATAATGATATCAGTAATATGAAGGATGATAAAAGAAAATGATAAACAATTAGAGGGTTCAACTTTTTATAACTATTCAGACCATAGTCTCACTGGGAAGGGACCACAACGACTACAGACTTGAAGATTGACAACCAATGGAGAGGAAACCATAGTAACCCTCAAATCTAAGTATTAAAGGTAAGGGTGCTTCACCTAACTTATAAAGGGAACCATAAACACAATAGAATATCGAAAGGAAAATGCACATGGAGATGCAACGGTTATACATTGTCAAACCTCAAACAGAGAAAAGAAACATGAATTCTATACATGGAAACCCTCAATCATTTACTTTTCACCAGACAAAGAATACATTCAAGGAATATTTCTCACATAGAACATAAGTAACAAAATATTTACCTACCCTTGTGCATGGAGAACCATGGATGTGCATTTCCTCCTTCCATCGCTCACCAGAGCCAAGCCTGACCAAATCACCAGTCGTATACAGTGCAGAGGCCATCACTTAGCAAAGTCGAGCTTACCAAATCACCAGTCGTATACAGCGTAAAGGCCATTTCTCACCATAGTTGAGCCTTACCAAATCATCAGTCGTATACATCATAGGGGAATTGTTTTTGTGTTACAAACTAAAGGGGAAAGAACGAAGAACACGTGTTACCTTGAGGTCCTTGCTAGAGGATTAATAGCGGCTGGTATGCCCCACACAACTGCCATGTGAATTCGAGGGAGGTGGCGAGCCTGTGTTGGGAGTTTTCTCCTAAGTGTCAATTCTGGAAGGTACGGGACATGATTCACCATTAATGAACCAGGCTAGGAGTAAATTCCTATAGGACCCAACCTGTCATCCACCATAAAATGGTTTTTGAACCACTTAATTGTTGAGTCATGTTTAATCCTCTCTCTAAACCTAGAACTAAAAAACTATGTTAATAGTCGGGTAGGGTTACTAAGGTTAGGTATAGGTATATATTCACTGCGCTATGATAAAACAATATGTTAGGTATAGGCATATGTTATTTGCGCTATGATAAAGTCTTATATTGTTAGGGGTAAAATTAATCATAACACTTAGGACTTATATCTCCTAGCTCAACTTTATGTCTACAATGTGTTGATCTTGTGGCCATGTTTTAGATCACTCTTGTCTTGTTTAATGTAGTCTATTACATGATTAATGTGTATAGCATGTATTAACATAGACCTACTAGTTATTTAAGGTCTATGACAGTCATGGTCACAAAATCCTTCAATACAAATAAGTGTATGATTTTAATCCAACAATGACACTATGTTGATATATCACAATAAGAGACAAGTGGATTTTACATCTCCCTCGGTCTTTAAGAGGTGTAATGATAGATAAGTAAAACCACTATGCATATAATAAAGGAATAAGATATATATAATGGATTATCTCTGTGTCACAAAAAATGTTGGAGATTCAAGGGACTTTAATATGTCCTAATAAAAAAATAATTATTTGGGAAATTTGGGGTACATTACATATGGTATCAGAGATGAAGGTTACAGAACTTGGACCTTAGGGCAAGGCCAAAATTATTTTTAATTCTTTTATTTTTGTTGAAGAAAAACTAACAAATATGTTTACTGTTACAAACAGAAAAATTGTTGGTCTATTATGATAATGTCAACACAAAATGAAGAAAAAATCAGAGATGAAGAGAATCCAAATCAATGACTTCCTAAATAACCAAGGCATAAGAATGAAGGAAGTTCAGTGACCCAGGTTTTGGAAACAATGAAGAACATCATCGTGGAATTACAAGTGTTTAAAGGAGATAAGGAAAAGCTAAAAAAGGCACATGAAGAACAATTAGAAATAAATGAAATGTTGCTACGCAACACAGTAACTAAGAGGATCCCAAAGAACAATCAAAAAGAGAAAGAATTCAGCAAAAGGTCCTCTAAAAACTATGGTCATGAAACAAGAAATGAAGATAGTTCTTCCAAAGACACGCACATGAAAGAAAACAAAACAACTACAGGAAGAAAAAGAAAACAAGTAGATAACCTAGAAGCTAAATTCAAGAAAATAAAACCATCCACCTTTGATGGAGAATCAAGGACGGGTGAAGAGACTGAAGCATGGCTACTAGACATAAAGAAATACTTCCAGATTTGCAACTACTCTAGTAATATGAAAGTCAGAATGACCATTTACAACTTGAAGATAAAAGCAAGTATCTGGTAGCAAGACCTGAAATTGGCTAAAGGATTGAAAGAGAAACAAATGGAATGGTCAGATTTTAAAAAATATGTCAATAAGAAATATTTTTCAGAAATCTATTATGAAATAAAAACTAAGGAATTCTACAAACAAAGACTTGGACAAATGACCATGGAAGATCTGATAAATAAATTTCTATAACTATTGATATTTGTACCATACATCAAGGAAGACAAAGTAAAGATACAATGGTTCTTAATCTTTCTACAACAGTCATACAAAAACATAATTGAATTTTAAAATCCCAAGTCTTTAAATGAAGTATTTAGAAAGACGTGGATGTGTTATGATCAATACAAACAGAGGTATGAAATTCCCAAGGAATGGAAGGACAAGAAACATGACAGAATGAATTAGCGAAAAAAAGGCTTCCAACCAGCCCCTTTCTTGTAATAAGGAATTTTTTTTCCAAAAGAAGGACTATCATTCAAACACCTAGAGTGCTCAAGGGGGAGGTATACCAGTTAACCTAGGAGTTAATAAATTTGGGGACAACCCGAGAGAACCATTGAAGTGTTGGGAGTGTGGAGAACCTCACTTGAGGAGAAATTGTCCATGCTTAATTTCCACGGCAAGAACTTCAGTCCATAACCTAGAAGAAGCCTTCATAGTAGGAGAAATGGGTAGAAGTGTGCACATAATTAATGCATGTGTGGATGGTAGACAAGATTATCATCAATCTACTATCATGGAGGTTGAAGGTAAAATTCATGATAACCACATTTCCATATTAATTGACCCAGAAGCTAGTTTGAGTTATGTTACTCCTGGTTTAGTTGAATTAAACAAACTCAAGAAAGTAAAGCATGTTAAGTCCTGGTTAGTACAGTTAGCAACATGGACCAAGAGAAAGGTAACATATTTTATTCCTAAATGTGAACTCAGCATAGACGGTCCACATACAAAATTATATCTGAAAATTTTACCTTTGGGATATTACGATTTAATCATTGGAATGGATTGGTTAGAGAAACATAAAGTAATACTAAATTGTTACGAAAATTCACTTATTTACAGAGACGAACAACCCAGTTAGGACGATACAAGGGATCAAAAAATCAGTTTCTGTTAGGCAGATATTATCCATGCAGTTTAAGAAATGTATGAACAACATTTTACAAGTTTATGTTGTTCAGGTAACTAATCTATTAGAAAAGGAAAACAAACCCAGTTTAGAAGACTTTTCAATCCTACATGGGTTTAGAGATGTATTTTTGGACGAAATACTAGAACTACCTCCAAGAAGAGAGATAGATTTCTCTATCGATCTACTACCTGGATCTGACCTGATATCTAAGGCACCTTATAGAATGAGTCTACTCGAATTAACAGAACTGAAAATGCAACTGCAAGAAATTCTAGATAAATAATATATCAGACCAAGTGTCTCACCTTGGGGAGCACCGATTCTCTTCGTTAAAAAGAAATATGGGACCTTGAGACTATGCATTGACTATCGAAAACTAAATAAGATGATGATCAAGAATGAGTATCCTTTACCCATAATTAACGACCTGTTTGACCAAGTTGGAGGAGGAAGTTTCTTCACTAAGTTAGATTTAAGGTTTGGTTAACACCAAGTCAGAATAAAAGATGAAGATATAAATAAAACAACATTTAGAACATGTTACAGACACTATGAGTTTGTTGTAATTCCATTTGGTCTTACTAATGCACCAACAACCTTTATGTGTTTGATGAATAGTATATTCAGTCAATATCTGGATAAATTTGTGTTGGTGTTTATCAATGATATTATAATTTACTCAGAAATGAAAGAATAACATGAAGAACATCTAGAAATAGTATTGCAGACCTTAAGGAAACATAAGTTGTATGCGAATTTTGATAAGTGTGACTTCTACCAAAGAAAAATACAGTACATAGGACCTATGATATCCGAAGATGGTATTCCAGTTGTTCCAAAAATGATAAAATCCATTATGGAATGGCCTATCCCTAAGGATGTAGAAGACATCATATCATTCATGGGAATTATCGATTATTACCGAAGATTTATAAAAGGATTTTATAAGATCGTGTATCCAATTACATCCCTACAGAAAAAGGGAATAAGATTTAATTGGTCACAAAAATATCATGACAACTTTGATAAATTAAAAAGACTGTTAACTAGAGAACTTATCCTAAGGGTAGCAGATCCCAATAAATATTTTATATTTTGCATGGGTGCAAAAAAAGAAGGTTTGGGAGGTGCGCTAACACAATATGGAAACGTCATTTGTTATGAATCACGTAATTTTAAATAACATGAAAGAGATTACATTACACATGATTTGGAATTACCAACCGTAATCCATGCTCTAAAGATGTGGCGACATTATTTAATGGGGAGAAGGTTTCTACTACTAACCGAAAATAGTAGTGTAATGTTTTTATTCAGTCAACCAGATCTCAACACAAGGAAAGCGAGATGGCTAGCCTTTTTAATTGAATTTGATTTCGAAGTAAGACACATCAAAGGTAAAGAAAACAAATTTGCAGATGCTCTAAGTCGAAGGACTAACAAACTTTATGAAATAACTGTTAGAAAAGAAGAAAACGACATTGGACAAAGAATAAAATCTGAAAGCAGTAATGATGAAAAGTACATCAAAACAAAAACAAAATTACAAGAAAATGGAGAAAAAATAAACAAAACAGATATGAGTTTAGATCAAAATGGACTGCTAAGGTTCAAAAATAGGTTGTATGTACCTATTTCTACTGATTTAAAATCAACAATTCTTGACGAATTACACAAAAGGTCGTATTCTGGTCATCCAGAATACCAAAAAATGATAACATATTTAAGAGAATTGTTTTATTGGCCTAACATGAAGAGTTAAACTAATGAATATTTATCTAAATGTTTATATTGTCATAAGGTAAAGGATGAACATCAACATCCAGCTGGTCTACTACAACCTCTACCTATACTAGAATGGAAGTGGGAGATTATCTCGTTGGACTTCATCACATGTTTTACTAAGACTAAAAAGAAAAATGACTTGATTATGGTAGTGATTGATAAACTTAGCAAATCTACACATTTTATACCTGTGAAATCTTCTTATAAAGCAATTAATATTGCTGAAATTTTTATGAAAGAAATATTTAGATTGCATGGAATTCCTAAGATGGTGATCTTCGATAGAGATGTCAAATTTAGGCCAAAGTTTTGGAAGGAATTGTTTGCAAGATTGGATACTAACATGAATTTCAACACAAGATACCATCCACAAACAAATGGGAAAATTGAACGAACGAATCATATTATGGAAGACATGTTACGAATGTACATGAGAATAAAACCAAATAAGTGGGAAGAATACCTACACTTAGTTTAATTTTATTACAATAATGGCTATCAGACATCAGCCAAGATGAGTCCCTTCGAAGCACTATACGGAAGGAAATGAACAACCCTGATTAGTTGAGATAATCCAGTTGACAAGCTTATGATGGGACCGAAAATGCTTCAGGAAATGGAGAAAATGGTAAAAAGGGTGCAAAAAAATTTAAAGGAGGCTCAATACCGACAAAAACTCTATGTAGATTTAAAAAGGAGACACCATGAATTTCAAATCGGGGACCATGTGTATCTAAAATTCAAAGAAAGTAGGATGTCTCTAAAGCTAAGAAATTGTTCAAAGTTGGCGCCTAGGTTTTGTGTCCCCTTCGAGATTTTAACTCGAATTGGACCCATGGCATATCAACTAGCACTTCCTGCAAACTTAAAAGTTCATAATGTTTTTCATATTTCCATATTAAAAAGGTATATTCATGATCCTACTCACATCATTGATTTGAACATGATGCAAGTGGAACCAGAAGGTGAGTTCCAAGCGAAACCTCTGCGCATTTTGGACAGGAAAGAAAAAATACTATGGAACAGATCCATCACCTAGGTAAAAGTGAAATGGGGGCATTTTAGCCCCGAGGAGGCCACTTGGGAATTGGAGGAAGATTTGCGTAAATCTTATCCAACCCTATTCTGAGAGAGGAATGAAAATTTAGGACAGTGTTGTACTTAAGGGGGAGAGGATGTAATATCCTCAAATTTTAGAATATTAAATTCTAAGTGAACTTTGAAATACACTTTCATTTTTGGAAAATTTGAATTTGGAAATTATTTTCCATTTATGGAAAATCTAAATTTGGAATTTTGATTGTTGTAATTAATTATTTGATGACTTTTGGGCAAATATTTGACTTCCCAAATTGTCCTCTTTTATTTGACACATGTGTAAGACAAAATTTTAATAAATTAAATGTTGGAAGGCAAATGGAACAACCAAGTTAAAAATAATTGACCATGACTCCATGAGTGGGGAACAGGTTTGAGTTACCTCAAGGTTGATTTTTACAAGTGGCAGATGTGGAATTTGACCACTAGTAGTCCCTAAAAGACAAGGATTTGTAAATATGTGAATTTCCCCAAGGAGGGAAGGAAATACTAGGCACAAGGATGCATATTTTAACATATGGAGGAGGCAGGACACTGTTGAGTATGCTAGAAAAGGAAATTATTTGATGTTATGAGAATTGTAAGTGTGAGACAAAGGATTTTCCTGATCTGTGGATGGTGACTATAGCTAAGGAGGATCATTGATTTTTCCCTTATGGACTCATGGTCAGGCTAGGGGGTGAACAGGACAAGTGAACTAGGTTGTTTTGTTCTATGGTTGGGTGGAACGTGGTTGTTCCATTTGTATTCCAGCATCAGGTTTCAGATATGTATCTCAACTTGTAGTCCTTTGTCAATGTTATATTTATGGTTATTATATATTAGGAATATATTGATTGTGAATACATAAGTGAAATTAATTCTTAAGGGACTGTATGACCATGTTTTACTATGGCTTATCATAGTTAAAAGATACTGGAAACATTGTTTATTTCAAATGTGATAGTTGTACATAAATATTTAACTATATATATATGCGCTCATACATAAAGAAAGAGTAGAACTATTGCTATGCTCCTATTGGCCATTGAATACATATATTTTGAATTGTTATTCAGATCTGTACATACACAAACAACACAGAGAATAGATAGAAATAATAGCATTCCAAATACATTCTTTACTACCACAAAAATATAGTGATTTAGTAGAATTCAGAGTATCTTGCAAAAGTAACAGGGATGATTTTAGGGGCTAAATTTTGCTCATGGGCTAATTTTCCAACATTTTCCCCAAAAAACGATTCACTATTCTAAAAATGATTAGCCCAAATTCTATAAGATAAAATTATTTTACCTTAAAAATTGCCAAAAATTTATACAAACTATATAAAATCCTTTGAAAATTGAATATTTTTACAAAAATATCACCAAAATTTTTGTAGTTGGCATATGAAGGATTAGTAAGATTTGCTAAGGTTTCTACATTTTAAAATAAATTTCCATCCTTAAAATCATCCCTAAAAAGCAACCATTGTATTCAATCGATCATTGATCAAAATATATTCAATCGATCATTGTTGAAAATATTACAGTTGGAGTACCATAGACCAAAAACTCCACAATCTCTTGTATTGTAAACAGAACTCTAAGAAATTATACACAGAATCTATATGTAACCAAAGTTACTACGCACATAGGTTGGTCAAGGAGGGACATGGAAATCGAATACATTTCATGGTGAGAGGCTTCCTTATTCTGATTACATCAACTTTCACAACCTGCAAAAGAAGTAAACTAATGTTCAATAACCGTGCTAGCATTGTAATTCTATGGAAATCAAACAATAAAATAAGCCAAGGAAAAAAACTTAGCTTGAGTCTCAACGAAAAACCAAATCACCTCTTGTTCCTTGTGCGACAATCTGTCCACGATCCACGAGGAGAAGGAGTGGACCCAAAATCGATTGATGGGTACCCTCGTAGAACAAAAAGGGCCCATCATTATTTTCATATATCCATGCATAGAACTTTTCATTTGTAAAATAGAGGAAGCGACAATAAGTAATTATCATCGAAATAGACCATGCATAGATTAATCAAATAGGAAACACATAATAGTAATCTCCAAAACCTGTAAAGAGGACCAAATAAATGAAAGGAGTCAACTGTGGAAAGGGAAAGAATTAAACAAAAACTACTCATTTTATTCCCGAAATTACAGAGTTGGAATCTCCGATTTGGGGAAACGATCACATAGAGTAATTGTTAAACTTATAAGAATTCATAGAGGCACATAATATGCGACCTGAGTATAATCTTAACATAGCATTAAAATTAAATAGCATTACAGAAAGGTAAATTATAAAAATTTGAACACACAAAAGTTTACGATAAGAACCCAATACGCAGGTTACAGCCTAACTATGCAAAATGTGTTTGAACCCTACGTTTTCATTCCACATCCATTCAACAAATGAGGTAGAAAATGGTTACATTATTAGGAATGGAAGTTAATAACAAGATACTCTCTCTTTTATTAGTGCAGAGTGGTTGACATATGAAAACCCTTTCATAAATGATTTAATTCAATAATTCTATCAGATGAGAGATCAAGTGAAGGATGTTTCTGAGGTGGCCATGGGATAATCCACAATTCTTCACATTGGAGGGAATCTTTTCACAACCAGAGGATACAAACAAAAGTTGTTTCAAATGAATAAGATTCTATAAATTTTCCATTTATATACAGAATGTAAATTATGAAATTTACTACCTAGTTTTAAAAACTCAAGTCTGAATAACATCAATAAGCCTTGAGATCTTTGGGCAAATTCCAGAGAATAATAATATCAGTAATATGAACAAATATAAAAGAAAACAACAATCAATCAGAGGGTTTAACTTTTAATAACAATTCGGGCCACGGTCTGACTTGGAAGGGACCGCAACGACTACAGACTTGAATACTGACATCCAATGGAGAGGAAACCACAGTAACCCTCAAACCCAAGTTTTAAAACTAAGGGTGCTTCACCTAAATTATAAAGGGAACCATAAACACAGTAGAACCCCAGAAGGAAAACACACACGGAGACACAACGGTTATACATTTTCAAACCTCAAACAAAGAAAAGAAACATGAAGTTTGTACATGGAAACCCTCAATCATTTACTTTGCACCAAACATAGAATACATTCATGGAATATTTCTCACAGAGAACATAAGAAACATAACATTTACTTACCCTTGCACATGGAGAACCATGGATGTGCATTGCCTCCTTCCATCGCTCACCAGGTTTGAGCCTTACCAAATCATTGGTCGTATACATCGCAAAGGCCATCTCTCACCAGATTGGAGCTTACCAAATCACCGGTAGTATACAACACAAAGGCCATCGCTCACCAGAGCCAAGCCTTACCAAATCATCGTTCGTTTACAGCCCAGGGGAATTTTTTTTGTGTTACATACTAAAGGGGCAAGAATGAAGAATAAGTGTTACCTCGAGGTCCTTGCTAGAGGAGTAATAACGAATGGTACACCCCATACCACTGACATGTGAAGTTGTGGGAGGTGGCAAGCCTGCATTGGGTGTTTTTTCCTAAGTTTCAATTCTGGAAGGTACGGGACAAGATTCACCATTAGTGGACCAGGCCAGGAGTAAATTCCTACATGACCCGACCTATCATCCACCATAAAATAGTTTTCAAACCACTTAATTGTTGAGTCATGTTTAATCCTCACGCTAAACCTAGAATAAGGAAACTATGTTGATATTCAGGTAGGGTTACTAAGGTTAGGTATAGGTATATGTTCGTTGCACTATGTTAAAAAAATATGTTAGGTATAGGTATATGTTCTCTTCACTATGATAAATTCTTATATTGTTAGGGGTAAAATTAATCCTAGCACTTAGGACTTATATCTCCTAGCTCAATTTTGTGTCTACATTGTGTTGATCTTGTGGCCATGTTTTAGATTTCTCTTATATTGGTTAATGTAGTCTATTAAATGATTAATGTGGATAGCATGTATTGACATAGACCTAGTGGTTGTTTAAGGGCTATAACAATCATGGTCACAAAATCCTTCAATACAAATAAGTGTATGATTCTAATCCAACAACGACACTATGTTGAGATATAACAGTAAGAGATGAGTGGATTTTACATATCCCTCGGTATTTAAGAGGGATAATGACAGAGAATTAAAATTGGTATGCATATAATAAAGGAATAATATATATATAATGGATTATATCTATGTCACAAACAATGTTGGAGACACAAGGGACTTTAATATGCCCTAACAAAAACACAATTTATTTGGGAAATTTGGGGTACATTACAGTTTCAATGTAAAAATACA